>BPLR01012603.1:0-147449 GCA_021605095.1 Caerostris extrusa
CAAGCTTCACCTCCACCTCATTTGCTTCAAAAAGAGCCCACAATTTGACCCACATTAACTTTTCTCTACATTATTCTCTCTTTATTAAGACCAAAACTCGCTTTTTTATTTAATTATTATTATTATTTGTTAGTTGGAAGAAGAAAAAGCGCCAAGAGTTTTCGCCAATTTTCTTTCTGATTGATCTGGAGCTTCTCCGTGGGAAGACGAGGGGATGCTAGAACAAAGCTGACAATATTTTTGCAACTCCCCCAGAAATCAAGCTGCCTCCCCACTTGCTTTAATAAAAGGAGATGATTCCTAAGTAAAAAGCTTTGGCGAAGATTTTGTGCCACCTTTATGATGACCAGTAATCGTTGTCTGGGTTTAAGAAGCGGTTTACCAAATGGCTCGTTTGCAGAAATGAAAAACAAAAAAAAGAATGAAATAGAATGTTCATACGTAGTTACTTCAAAGTGATTTCAGATCAGCTGCAGCTCGCTTTTCGCTTCTTCGGTTATCGGGTGCAGAAATTCAATTACAAATGTATCATAATAATATTTTTGGGCATCCTTGACATTTTTTCCTAATATCCGTGTAAAATATTTTATACAATAGTATGAAAAAAATATCGTTTATCATTATTAATAACACGCGCAAGAGAATAAACTTTAAAATCTGTTTAGGAGAGCGTTGGAAGCTACTGCTTTCAGAAACAATAAAGACTGAATAGAATCAATCTCTATAAGGGTATGATGGGAGCTTGATACGGCTGAGTGTTTAATGCTCAGTTTTGGAATTCTACAGAGGCTCAAGTCCTTTTGAGTGGCATGGATGCTGGTAGTGGTTCGGAATCCACTTTGGGTCCCGATCTAATAGGACTGTTGGGCTTACAGATGGCAACCCTACTCCTTAAAAAAGAAAAACAACTCCCTATCTCGGAATCTACCAGAAAGCAAACGGCCTTTGCCCTACCATGGGTCTGTTACGCTACTGAAGAAAGAGAAAATTAGTATGCCATTGAACAGTCAACGTAACCGGGTTACTGATAAATAGTAAATTTATACTGTTTATCCGAAAGCGTGATGCACGTTTTTAAGTTTTCTCTCTTACAACACGCAAAATGCGGCACATCTGCATGTTTTCCAGTAAATGAAAAAGCATCGCTTAACATCTCCAGCGATTATTCTATGTTAAACAAGAAGATCGTATCATAGAAGAAATACAATTTGTACGTACATTTCAATAACTTCAAATTAATTCATCGAAAATTCTTAATTTTATTACCTGTTAATTTAGCCGTTTCTAAGAGTCTTAACTTTATTTACCAAAGTAGCTGCTTAAGAATCAATCTAATTAAAAAATCTTTAAACCTCGCCAAACTTGTTGAGCGCTCGCGGATTAGCTATCTGGAAACTTTTCAAGTAACTTCTCTGAAACAAACCAGCTTTAAAGCCGCCTCGCTCTCTTTGAAAAGTGCGGGGGAACAAATTTTTAAACGGTGCCAAAAGACGTCCCATTCCCCCCCCAATGTTCTAAACAAGATCCATTCAGTTTTGACGCCCCCTATGTAGCACTTATTGATTTCCTGAGGAGAAAAGTAGCTTAAAATAAATAACAGCTCCACCTGAAAAGGCTCTTTTCCGTTTCCCAGTCTTCAGTCCGATTCCTCCACGCTTTATAAGCTCTTTTGCTTATAATCTGATTGTGAAATTCCCTTTGAATCCCTTTTTGTCTGGAAGGATTTTGAAATCAGGGAAATATTTCTTCAATCTGTAAAGAATAGTTTAGCATCATTCTCAGTCAGATTTTCAAACCAAATTCTGTATTTTGGGAGTATATAATAAAATAAAATAAATCATTGTTACTGCGTTTTATAGGATATAATACTATTACAAATAATACACAAATAATAGAGCAGTTTCTGCAGTTTATAAAAGATAGGTTCAACTTAGAAACAAACTGATTTACCACTGTGTCCAAAAGTAATATCAATTTTCAATTTAAAATTTCGAGGCTTATGGAATTTCAATTGTTTTTCTTTTGTAGGTTGCCGGCACTGTTTTGACATCTGTGTGAAATTGACGTCAAAATATTCATTATTTTCTGAATTCATTGAGCATTCCTTCAGAATTCAATTAATAAATAAAGAGTATTTCAAAAAAAAAAAAATATTTGGCCTTACTTTTTGGGCACAGTAGTAGAAAGGGTTAGGAATGTTTCGGATGAAAATGGAAGAGAATTCACAAAAATGTATGGTTGGCAATATGCGTTAAGAAATATGTACGTCGTATAAGAGATATACGCCTCATTCTTTACACTCTAGAGCATTTATTTCGGATGCATATCGGCTGACTCAGTATTTCGTATAGTCCCTCATCCTAATACCGTGCGTTTGAGTGTGACATGAAAAGATTTCGAGGAAACATTCGGAACTCCCTCTTCCATGTAACGCCATCTACTGCGAAGGAAGTATTAAAAGTGAGGGAAATGTTTGCCTCTTCTAAAGTTTGCAAAACCTAGTTCTGACACACCTTCTGTTAAATTTATTAAAGCACCCTTTCTAATCTTTCCTGAACATTGATAAAGTGTTACTCTTCTGGGCCAATAAGCTGCAGCACCTTCAGTATGTGAGTCCATAAGAAATATACATCTAACTCTTTAAACTCTGGAGCAACGTATTCCAGATGCTTATCGGCTGACTCAGTATCCGTATAATCCCTCATCCTACTACCGTTGCTTTTGAGTGTGACATGAAGAGATTTCGAGGAAACATTCGGAACATCCTCATCCTTTAACACCATCTACTGCGTAATGAAAGTATTAACAAGTAATACAAAAAAATCTTTTTAAAAAGTCAATTCCTTCTTTTTTTCACTCTATTGCAGAAAGTCTTTTATAAATAATTTCCATCCATTCTTTTAAGTTTATATGGCGCCCTCTATGGGTAGATACATGCAACTTAAATCTAAAAAAACTAAAATTAATGAATTAAATGTAACTAATGAATTAATATTTTTAAAAAACTGCATTAGCATCCAGTGTCATCCACTACAAGTTCAAAAAAAATGTATTTGAACTTGAGTGGATGAAGAAAAGCATTTTACGAACGATTGAAAATTTGAACAAGATATATATGGGGAGAGTGTGAGCTAATAGAAGGAATTGAAAAATGAAAAGAAAAGTTTGCGACTCTAAAGTTTGCAAACCTGAATCTGACACACCTTGTGTTAAATTTATTAAAGTACTCTTTCTAATCTCTCGTGCTCATTGATGAAGTGTTACTCTTCCGGCCAAAAAATCTGCGGCACTTTGAGCATGAGTCCCACCATTCCAGAGCTGTCTTTTCTTTCCCCGATTCTCCAAGTACCCAGAGTGACAGGCTCATAAATTTTTCAACCCAGTTTAACCTGAAATCAGTTTATTTATACTTCGAGCAAATGGGATGGACGGCATTTGCCTGGAATTGTTATACCTTTTTGAGAAGAAATACTACTGTGCCCAAAAAGTGACACCCCCTTTTTTTTTTTGAAAAACTCTTTATTTATTCTTCCAAATGTATTTCATCGCCTTCAAAGGAATCCTCTCCGGACACAATGCACTTATGCCAACTTTGCATTCTAAAAGTCATCGGCAGGATGGCCTTTAAAGCGCACACAGTGATCCACGTTGAATCTCCTCAATCGACTCAAAACGGTGTCCCCGGAGTTGAGGGAATAAGTCAGAGTTTTCATGGTGTGAATACAGTGGTTGTGGAACGACATGGGTTTCTTTTTGGCGAAAGAGTAACAGAAGAATTAATGCAGATCCTTTTGAAACTCCAACATCATCAACATGAAATAAATGAAATGATGGAATAAATTTGTTAGAATAAACAAGGAGTTTTTGAAAAAAAATAATTGGTCACTGCTAGCTTGGGCACACTAGTATATTCGTCAGCAGTGTTTCCAAACCACAAAACTAATTTTTATCAAACATATAATTTTGATCAATGGGGCCTGATGGCCGACTTACTAGCGCTCAGGCGCTCGGTACCACAGATATCGGGTTCGAATCTCGGCGTTGCCATGGGTGTTTGTAGTGGTTCGGAATCCACTTTAAACCGTAGGTTCGGTCCTAATGGGATCGTAGAGCGTTGCAGGAGCGTCGTTACTCCGTGTCAAGTTAGTATCATCTTCAAGTTACACGCGCCCCCTAGGTAATGCAGAGTAAGTAATGTCTGTGCAACGCTTGCCTTAGCTGCCTTAGACCAAGGACATCCAATACCAAGCTGTCTAAGTGTTTGCCAGCAAGATAGAAAAAAATAATTTTGATCGAGTTTGTTAAACTTAATCTGAAAATATGGTGTTCCGCCAACACGAATGGCAATTACGTGAATCGCAAAGCGACGTCGACGTCTGACACCAAGAGGATTCTATTCACAGCCGGACGCTAACTGAATAATGGAATTCAACCGACTCCTGTTGAAATATTCCGAATTCGAAATGTCTGACTGGCAACTGCGTTTGCGAAATAAGCTATTCTGGGGAAGAAATATTATTAAATTATCCGATGTGTCCGACGCAATTCGGTGTCGTTGTCGAAAACATTCAATTGCGCAGTACGGGCTGAAACATATTTGTTTTTGTGAACTACTTCTTTTGATACGATTTATTTTTCGAGATTTGATTTAGTCGAAGTGGGGAGATATTTTTTATTGCCCTTCTCATATTGCAAAGAAGCCATTGTGAAATATTATTTGTTTTTAGATAAAACTGCACAATAAACCTTGCTTTGTTGCTTACAAATAGAAATGCAAAAACAAACAAACGAAATAATTTTTGCACTTTTTTTTTTATGGATGTCACTTCTTCAATCAATCATAATATCACAGGCATTTCATGTTGTTCTTGAATTGCCTTGTAGCTTCTGATGAAGAGATTGCTTATTTGAATTTCTATGTTTCGATTCATAATGATTTGCACGTGACTTATGACTATTTCAAAATATAATGTTTTTTTGTATTCAAATTTAATATAAAATCGAAATTTTGGTTTCTTTTTTTATATGTTAAAGGCCACCCATTGTGTCCCCAAACTCCACATATCCTCAGACAATTCCTAAAATAAAAGTAAAAAAAGAGAGAAAACGCGAAAAAAAAAAATTTCACGCCAGTTTTCTTTTCCTGATTGATCTGGAACTCGGAGGCTGCATCCCCAAGACTGCTGAACAACAAAGCAGACGATATTTTGCCGCAGCCCCCTAGGATGTTGCACCCCCTCTTCCTTTAAAAAAAAGGAGAGCGAATTCACAGTTAAAAAAAAGCAGCAGATTACAATGCCACCTTTATGATGGCAGGTGATCGTTTTCTGGATTAAAAGAGAATTTTGCCAAATGGCTCGTTTGCAGAAAAGGAAAATGAAGGGAAAAAAAAAAAAAAAAAAAATGGAAGAAAATGTTATTGTCCCCCTCCCCCACCACACACACACACTTTTTTCCCCTTCTGCTCTTTCACATTGAAGGCCCTAATGATGGTACGAAAGTCATCTCAATATCGAATGCTGCTGCACCCCACACCCCCCAATGAACAGAACTCAGTTCAGGAGTCAAATGAGATCGTTTCCCCATATGGTTTTATGGGGCAAAAAAATGCGCAGCTGCTATTGATTTCTGCTCTCTCCTTAATGGTGCTTGCTCCTAGGAGTCCTCGCTCCCCACTACAGCGGCGAAACTCGAATAGGAGAGCACTAAGTCAGCTTAAAATATCTCATGCGTTGCATTTGTCTTGCTTGACAAACATTTTAAACACGCCTTTAATTTTCTTTGTTCTTGTTTCATGAGTTAAAGGATCTTCCTTAAAATGATACCACTCCGAATCCTTTTAATGTAGTACTTTTATATTTCCTATTTTGCTCTTAAGGAATTAAGCTACTTGTTGACACTTGTATGCTACTTAAAAATAAAACAATTACGCCTGCCATTTTAATGGATGTGCACATTGCTGTTTCATGTGTATTACTAGATGTTGTAGGGAGACTTCGGGTAACCAATATAATCCAAAACGGAAATTGAGCCGAGCTTACAAAAATGAATTTCAAGAATTATCTTTTAAATCATTATTATTTTTCTTAATAAATTAGGGTGTTGAATTAATTATTATTTATACTATAGATTCATTGATAAGGGACAGGGTGTTAACGATCCGTTCTTTACATCTTTGAATTCCATCTCTTCTGCGTAAGTTAGTTCTACAAATTCTAGTATGTGATTCAAAGTATCCATAATTGTGGTGAATCTTATTATCTGCTCTGAATCAATTTATCTTCATAACTCATTGAATATGAACAAAGTGATTGTATGAACACAAGCCATAAAATCCCCCTTTCAAATGTTGCTGATTTTTGCATTTCAAATAAATCTTCAAATTTAAAGATCAGACCTTTTCAGTCATTACATGGATGGGTTCGTGTTTCAATTGACGCATGGCACGAACCATCCTCCAATGGGCGTCGAGGGTAGGACATGGGTTCCAGGAGGAATTTTTTAGGAGTTTCAGCGTTTGTATGTAGTATAGAAGGAAACCAAGAGATATTTCTCCAGGTAGCCTGGCTATCGGTTAATACACTTACACGTATTGTCCCAATCACCATTGAGTTATCTCGTTTCTTTAAGCACACATTATTTTTTTTACACATTATCACTAGACAATGAGACAGACAAAATGGTATTAACTCTATTTTTGAACTCTATTGTTAATCAATTAAATTCAACTATTTTCTAATGCAATTATTTTCAACTAAACTAACTATTAATATATAAACAATGCAGCAATATTGGGCCTGATGACGGAGTGACTAGCACTTTGGCACTCGATGCCGCAGGTTTCGGGTTTTGTGTTCCGGCGGTGCCATGGTTGTTTGTATCGGTTTTGGAATCCAGTTTAAACAGTAGGTCATGGGCTAATATGACTATAGAGTGTAGGGCTGACAACCCTACCCCTTAAAAAGAAAAACCACTCCTATCTCGAAATCTGGAAGGAAGCAGATGGCCTAGCCCACCATGGGGATGTTTCGCCATTGAAGAAGAATGTTGTAGTATTGCATCTATATTTCTGGTTTCCAAATGCAGTGTGATCTCAAATGACAAATATTTTTTTATGAATCATATGCTTTTAACAATCAGATTAGGAGTTTTGTGACTTGAGCCATTAAGTTGTCAAAAAAGCACATTTATCTCATTTTATTTTTAATAAATTTTACGGTCCAATGTGAATGCTTGAAACAGTTCGCAGTTATTTTAAATTTCAGAGATTTAAGTCTTATTGTTTGAATACGTTTCTTGGATTATTGAAAACTGCAGAGCGATACAATAATATTTTCTATCCTGATAATAATATTTTTGTAGATCAGGACATTTTTTCAAAATATTTCAATATTCATGAAAGAAATCTCGTTTATTATTTTTAACACGTGCAAAAGGATAAACTTTAAAGTCGTTTTCGGAGAGCGTTGCCTTCACTGCTTTCAGAAACAATAAGACTCAACGGCTATCATGACAGTCAAAGAATGAATCTATAACAGTATAATTCTTTATAGAATCAATCTCTATAAAGAAGTATAATGGGAGCCTGATGATATAATAACTAGCACTCGGTGCCTCAGGTTTCGGACTTGAGCCCCAGCGGTGCTATGGATGCTTAAGGGGTTCGGAATCCACTTTAGGACCCGGTCTTATAGGACTGTTGGGCGTACGGCTGACAACCCTACTCCTTAAACATTACCCTTTTCCTGTCTCGAAATCTGTCGGTAGGCCTTCCCCCTTACCGTAGGGTGGTTCGCCAATAAAGAAGAAAGAATTATACTATTCAACAGTCAAAATAACCATTTTACAGATACATAGAGTTTTTTTTTTCTAATACAACAGGCAAACACTTAGACAATTGTCTTGGATGCCTTAAGGCAAGCGCTGTACCTCTGTTACTCATAACACTACCCAGAAGGTGCGTATAACTTGAAGATAAGATATGGACGCGGTGTAACACTATCCCCGTAACGCTCTACGATCATGGTAAAAGCGGAACCTACGGTTTAAAGTGGATTTCGAACCACTACAAACATCCATGGCACCGCCGGGATTCGAACCCGAAACATGCGGTACCAAGAGCCAGAGCGCCAGCCCTCGGCCATTCAGGCAGTGCGATATGTTACTGATAAATAGTATACTTTATTATTTATTTTAAACAGTTGCTACTGATAAATAGCAGAATTTACTATTTATCAGAAACGTGGTGTTTTTAAGTTTTCTCTCCTACAACACGCAACTGCGGCGCATCTGAATGTTTTCTAGGAAATGGAGTAACATCGCTTCATACCTCCAGCGATTATTCCATGCTAAACAAGAAGATACTGTTAATGAAAAAATGCAATTTGCATGTCAATTAATTAGTCGAAAATCCTTAGTTTTATTACCTGAAAATTTATCTATTTCTTAAAAGTCTTAACTTTATTTACAAAAAGTAGCTGCTTGAGAATCAATCTAATTAAAATCTTTAAACCTCTCCAAACTTGTTGAGCGCTCGCGGATTAGCTATCTGGAAACTTTTCAATTAACTTCTATAAAACAAATCAGCTTTAAAGCCTCCTCGCTGTCTGTGAAAAGTGCGGGGAAACAACTTGAATTTTTAAACGGTGCCAAACGACCCCCTTTTTAATGTTCCAAACAAGATCCATTCAGTTTCGACGCCTCCTATCTCGCACTTATTGATTTCCTCAGGACAAAAGTAGCTCAACATAAAGAATCGTTCCACCTGAAAAGACTCTTTCCGTTTCCCAGTCTTCAATCCGATTCCCCGCTCTTTGTAAGCTCTTTTTCTCATAATCCTATTATTGAAATCCCCTTTTGTCTGGAAGGATATTGAAATTTGCGAAAATATTTCTTCAATCTGAACAGAATTGTCTGGATGGGCATGATGCTCGTCAGATTTTCAAACGAAATTCAACGAAATTATTGTTACTGCGTTTTATAGGATAGAATAATATTTCAAATATTACACCAAATATATTGGAATAATTACAAATATTACATAAATAGTAGAGCAATTTCTGCCATTTATAAAGAGATATATTCAAATTAGCAGGAAACTGATTTATATGAGGAACAGGTTTGTAAACAGAAAAAGGAATGTCGAAGCATATACTGCTATGTCCAAAAGTAAAACCAATTTTCAACTTATGGAATTTCAATTTTGTTTAGGTCGCTAGCACTGTACTTGACATCAGTGTCAAATTTTACGTCAAAATATTCATGAGTGTTTGAATTATACTTGGCTTTGTGAGACGCTAAAACAGATTCCGGTGATTTTTTAAATGTCTGAATGAATTGAGCAAAGAACTTGCATTCAATTTTGTTTGCGGAAACGCGTAGAATGTTGCAGAAGGCATTCGGTGAGCATTCTTAAATTGTAAAAAGAAATGTTTACAAGTGGCATAAATAGTTCAAGAAGGCAGAGAGCGCGTTGAAGACGAAGAGGAAGCCCTCTGGTCGGCCCTCCACCCCACCCATAACCTCCAAAATTTAAATATTTGGTGCTTGCCAACTGTCGATTTACAATTACAGGCCTTGCTGATGATGTTGGTATTTCAAAAGGATCTAAGACCCAAAATTCCATTTTGGGCTTCAAACGCATCAAATCTCGATGTTTACCGGAAACACTGAATGCGCCAGCTCACACTGTAATGATTATTCGTGACCTTTACCCAAAAATTAACGCATATCGTTCCACAACCACTGTGTTCACACCATGGGACTGTCCCCTAAACTCAAAAAGAGCATACCGGGGACACCGTTTTGTGTCGATTGATGAGATTCCACGCGAATCGCCGCGCGCTTTGGAAGTCATCCCGGCTGATGACTTTTTGGCATGCATTGAGGATTGGAAAAAAAAATTAAGATATAAAAGAATATATAAAGTGTTTTTGAAAACATAATTGGTCTTTCTTTTTGAGAACAGTAGTATATTTCCACGTGGTAAGAATTTTGACACTATTTCTCCAAAAACGTCTGACGGCTACGTTAAAAATGCTTTTTTATGTGGATGTGAAAGAAGTTATCCCTGTTTTCCTGGTAGTCTTTACTTCTCCTCTATTGTTCTGTAAATGATGTTGACGCATAGAAATAGTGTCCACCAGCATAAGATTGTCAACAATCATAGGTTTCAACATTCTTTTTCCTGTTAAAAAGGCGTCGGTTATTATAATCAGTTTTCTTCTAAGTTGAAGATATCCCTCTATAGAAATTTCTCTACTGTTTTGTAACATGTTAATTATTGCAACATTTTGTTGTTCTAATGCAGCTGACAATACAGACAGTTAATCTTTATGCCATAAGCAAGGGCTGCGCCTTTGTTACTCATTGAGCACCACCCAGGGAGCACGTGTTGCTTTGGGGATATGCTATGGACGCGAGCAACACTACCCTCACAAATCGCTTCGATCCTATTAGGACCGGCACCTGCTGTTTAAAAGTGAATTCTGAACCACTACAAACATAAATTCCGAACCCGATACCTATGGAATCGAGTGTCAGAGCGCTAGCCCCCTCGGCCATCAGGTCTCTTTATTATATTAATTATGGCCCAATTATATGCAATATAATTGTTGCAATATTATTCTATCATTGCAAAACACAGTAATAATCATTTATTTCCTAATATTATTTATTTTTAAAATACAGAATTTCATTTGAAAATCTGAAGAGTATGATGCCCATCTAGACAATTCTGTGCAGATTGAAGAAATATTTTCACTGATTTCACAATCTTACCACTTTCCAAACAAAAGGATTCAAAAGGAATTTCAATAGTAAGATTATAAGCAAATAGCTTATAAAGGTCGACCAGAGGATTCTTCCTCTTTAAAGCGTTCTCTGCTTTGTTAGCACTGTTTATACCACTTGTAAACATTTATTTCCGATGTAGGAATGCTCACCGAATGCCTTCTGCAACATTCTAGACGTTTCGTCAAAGAAAATTGAATGCAAGTTCTTTGCTCAATGAATTCAGAAATTTCAAAAATCGGCGGAATCAGTTTTAGCGTCTCACAAAGCCGAGAGTGTCACTCAAGCACTAATGAATACTTTGACATAAAATTTCACACATATGTCAAGGACATATATTGAAATACCATATGCCCGAAATTTAAATTGCAAATTTCTCTTACTTTTTGGACACAGTAGTAATATCCTCTTTCCTCGCCTGTTTGTTGTACACATGAGGCTCACCGATCTTTCTCCATTTTAACTGATAACTTACTTACTTACCCTTAAATTGAGAGGAGGTGAAATGTAGGAGAAAGAAAAGAAAGTGTTTGATGACGTCTTCTGTAAACGTCTTAAGGTGCAAGATTTGTTAGCTCTTATTTTGAGTTTTGGTGAGATTCAACAAAATTTCCGAGTACGAATTCATGAATCATGAATCACCTGGAGCTTGGGGAGGGGGAGGGACTGCCGTTTGGCATTTAAAAGGGGCCGGAAAGGAGATTCTGCATTCCGGAAACCAGATGAATCCGCCACGGAGCTGGCGGGATTATTAACATTTCGCAGCGACACTGTTTGCGACGGAATACTGTAATTACACGGTCGCGCAGTCACAGAAACTCGATTATAATTGCGCCTCTCCTATAAAACAAGTCTAAAACCGATTTCGCTACGACCCCCCCAACCCCCTCCCAACCCCCTTCAAATACAAAGGATCTTAATGTCTCTTGAAACTTAACATTTTGAGAAGAATTAAAAATACATAACATACTAAATAATAACATACTACTGTATCCAAAAAGGAAGACCCGTTTTCAATTTAAATTTCTCGGGGCTTATGGAAAATCAATTTTCTTTTCTGTTTTAGGTTGCTGGCACCGTCCTTGACATCTGTGGAAATGTAAAGTCAAAATATTCATGAGTGTTTGAGTTACGCTTGGTTTTGTGAGACGCTAAATGTGATTGCGGCGATTTTTGAAATGTTTGAATGAATTTGAGCAAAGTTATTGCATTCAATTTTACAACGACCTGCATAAAATACCAACATCAAAACAATCCGTAATAATCTTCACGCTAACATGAAGAAAGCTATCTTATGAAAATATCTTATGAGTTCTCTTCAATGGCTGAACCAAATGTGAAGATAAACACACTTTGTTGATAACAATCAATGTTTTTGTAGCAATATGTTAAAAGAAGTAATACTCAAGAATATTCTTTTAGAAATTAACTGCTTGTAACAAAATTGAACATCCAGATTTGATACATTTCTTCGTGTAGAAATAAAAAATAATTATTTTTCTTTTACTAATTCATAGTAAACATTCTATACATTCACAAAGAGAACTATAATTTAAAACTTTTCATATGATTTAAAATTGAAATTAAATAGTTAATTTTATTTCGTGATTTTTTATTTGTATAATTGTTAGTTAGATTCTCGAAACATAAACTTACTAGCTCATTTCTTACAGAACGTCTTCAAATTAACAGATTATTTAAGTGAAAATAATGAAATTCACATTTTTATATTTAAAAATGAACTATTTACAAATCATCTGATAACCCAACATGGTTTTTTCATTTTTCTTTCTTGCGTTTTATTATAGTTATATTGAATATATAGCAAAAATGGGTGATTGACCCTATCTTAAAACTGTCTGATAAAACGGATTTTTAAAAGGGGAAAAAATTGTGGTGGGGGCGATTGCTAACATTCTCTTTTCATTCTTTTTTATTTTATTTTCATTTGCTGCAAACGAGCCATTTGGTGGTAAAACTCGCTTTTAATCCAAAACGATCACCTGCCATCATAAAGGTGGCATTGTAATCGCTTTTTTTTAACTGTGAATTCTCTTTTTTTTTTTTTTTCAGGGAAAAAGGGGGTGCATTATTCTTGGGGAAGGGGTGTGGCAATATCGTCTGCTTTTGTTGTACAGCAGCCCCTCGTCTTCCCCACAGAGCAGCCTCGAGCTCCGGATCAATCAGGAAAGAAAACGAGCGTGAAAAACTTTTTCGCGCTTTTAGCTCTTCCAACAAAAAAAAAAAGGTGAGTTTTGCGCTTTAATGAAGAGGGGAAAATAATGAGAAAAAGTTAAATGCAAATGTTCGTGGGGCTCTTTGAAACAAATGAGGTGGGGAGATCGTAATGGAGAAGGATGTTTTTCGCATTAGTGGTTTTGTACTCTAATAACGCCGTGGAGATATTTTAATAGATGTAACTATCACTCTATTATCGATGCATATTTTGTTGGGGAATAATTAAAATCAGTTTTTACTTTTGGTATCAATTTTATAGGTATCAAGTATCAGCTTTACTACTATGCCAAAAGATAATACCAATTTTTATTATTTTCAAAAACTCTTTATTTATTCTTCCAAATTTATTTAATGGAATTCAAAGTAATCCTCCGGACACAACGCACTCATGCCAATTTTTGTTTTCCAATCCTCAACGCACGCTAAAAAGTCATTGACCGGGATGGCCTTCAAAGTGCGAGCCGATTCTCTTTGAATCTCTTCAATCGACTCAAAACGGTGGCCCCGCAGTGGTCTTTCAAGTTTAGGAATAGGTAAGTACTGTGGTTGTGGAACGATATGAGTTTCATTTTCGACGAAAAAAATCACGAAGAATCAATGTAGTGTGAGATGGCGCATTCAGTGTTTTCGGTACCAATCAGGATTTGATGCGTTTGAGGCCCAAAACATCTTTTAAAATTGAATTTTTAAATTCAACATCATCAGCATGTTCTCTAATTGTAAACCGACTGCAAGCACTAAATCTAATTTTTGGACGTGAGCTTCGTCGGTTGAGATTGGTGGTCGCCCAGAGGGCGCTTGGTCTTCAACGCGTTCTCTGCCTTCTTTGAACTGTTTATACCACTTGCAAACATTTCTTTCCGATATGGGAATGCTCACCGAATGCCTTCTGCAACATTCTTGCTCAATTTATTCACACGTTTCAAAATCGCAGCAATCAGTTTAGCGTCTCACAAAGTCAAGCGTAACTCAAGCACTAATGAACATTTTGACGTCAAATTTAACACAGATGTGAAGGACAGTCCCAACAATCTAAAACAGAAAAAAAAATTGAAATTCCATACGCCCCGGAATTTTAAATTGAAAATGGCTCTTACTTTTTGAACACAGTAGTATATATTATAAATTTTCAAAGTAACAATTACAAGTCAAGTTAATCCCGAAAAGTGAAAACGGGTCCAGATTCTGGAAAGCCGCACAATCAGCTGATTCGAGCACGTCCCCCGAAAGCACAGTGATCAAGGTAATAATTAAATCAATTAGTGATCAAATTAATTAGCAGTGATTAAATCAAATTAATTGGAAGCCAACCCTCGCCCTCCCAGCAATATGTCTGGATGGGTGAAATATTAATTCCCATGCAAATGGCAGCCGAGTCCCTAATTAGACATTAATTATGATAATGCTCTGCTATTAGGCGTCACACAAAGCGATGCGAAAGACAAGTCAATTTCCAACTTGATTAAAAGTAATAGTTTGCTATCATCAGTCGTACTTTTCATTGAGTAGTGTCGTGGTCATTACATTTAGGACCATTTTGAACAATTACTAGTTTTATAACCATGCTCTCTATTCTTGGTGTTTAATATGGATTTATGTAAACATTGTGCGGCAATCTTTTAAAGTTATTTGCAGAAATTCGTTTTTAAGAAGAATATTAAAAGAGGTAGATAACGTTCTTCAGAACTTTGTTAACTATATACAGGTTTATCTTAATTTTTAAATCGTTTGACTGGTTATTCTATTAGTTTGATACGAGCTGAGAAAAGATAAAAAGTTACAATTGTTGATTTAAATCGAAATACTGCAATCACGGAAATGAAGCACTAATTGTTACTAATTGTTATGTGACAACTTCAAAATAAAAGTAGGATCTGAAAAATGTTATAATGTCTCGAAATTATTTTTACAATTGCCGTGTAAGCACACTGTCATTAAGGCATAAACAATGTGTTGAACTAGTTAGTAAAGAGTTTGAAAACATTTCCTATAGAGATCTGAGCACAATGCAAAGTATTCAACTTATCATTAAATGAAACAATCCTTTTATATCATCGAGATCAATTTAGTTGGCAGAAGAATTGCCACACCAATCATTTTATCTGAACTATTCTGTTTGAATGAAACCATGTGGATTTATTCAGGAGCCACCATTTTAATTCGAGACAAAACAAAAAACGCAATCTAAGTTCTGTTCACCGTGGGTCTGGATTCCAATCGTATCATTTAGATCGTATGCGTCCAGATCCACAGCGAAGACAGAAGCTCAGACAATGATGTTCCGAGGGGGCACATTTAGAATTCCCCAGTGGGCACTCGGGAATGGCACTTTTCTCGATCTTGTGCCCAGAAACGATTCGATGAGAACAGTCGGGAGGAATTTCTTTGCTGCAAATAGCCATCCGGTAACCGTGACAGTGTTTGGCGACTTTTATTGGACGCCTTTCATTTCTCTGGAGGTTTGATTAAGCATCCTGCTTTTGCACAAATTCGAATAAGGATCATGCAGGGAGAGAGCTCTTTGTTGTGGTAGTGCATCCCGACCAAATAATCAAATAGATACTGGAACTATAGATAGTTAGACACATTAGAGGTATTTGGTATGATATTTTTATAGACATAAAAAAAAGGGCTCTACAAAACCAAAATATTTTTCAGCAAAGGGGGTGGGGGCGGTGAAGTAGAGGAGATAGTACATCGGGATTTTTACGCTAGAAGATATCGGGGTAAAAATCGACAAGCGAAAGGACAATAAAATTAGTTCGAGTCATAAATAACTCACCAATACTGCAGTTCATGTTTCGACCACGGCCGTATGTTGTGGGCCGAGGTCGTCTGCTTACTAGCAAATTTCGAGACTGAGATGCTTTTTTTTTTTTTTTTTACTGGGTAGGACTGTCAATCCTACGTCCAACAGTAACGTTAGATAGGCACCTACGGTTTAAAGTGGATTCCGAACCACCACAAGCATCCATGGCCCCACCGACTCTAAACCTGTTGTACCGAGATCAATAGCTCTAATCATTCAGCCATCAGGGCTTGGTTCGACACATAGAGTAGTGAAATAATAAAGTGCTCATGGGGATTGCCAGTTTGCAGGACGTTAGCAACATAGGTACAGAAATCTTTTCTCTTCTTACGATCCTTATTGGCTCAGTCCAAATCACATGACACGTCAAGATTATGAGAGTGAACGGTTGGCCAACTTGAAGCGATCGTTTCGGGCGTTGCGCGATGAAGCTTGTGATGGATGAATGCTTTACGTTTCAGCTTGTTGTGAAGGAGGCTTTAACCTACACAATAAAAGTCACTTGAAGATTGCTTGCTCCAAACTGACAACATCAATGTGCACTCTCTTATAGTATGTTTGAAATCCAGCACACATTTAGGCGAGGTTTTCATATCTTCATGTAGGATATAAACATGTAAAAATTAAAAAAAAAAATGCTAATTGGTTTTAAATAAATTTTTATAAAAATTAATACAGCCATGAAGGTATTCTTTGGTTTAAAATTTTGTAAATGTGTCATAATGAAAAGGGGAGAAGACAGTCAAGCATGGGGTGAAGAAAAACTATTCTTTGGTTGTCACGTCGGTTTCATTAGACCATTGATTGTGAGAAAAATTGGCAAGCTTCAAGTCGTAAGCATTCAAATTGAGCGGACAAAAAGTATTGAAGTAGATGCTTTAAATACATCAAAAATAATTCTATTTTTGAACAATTTTCATAACAAAATTTTTTTATATTTTTCATAACAATATTTTTATTTTTCATTACAATATTTTTTATATTTCAATATTTTTTACTAGATAAAAGTACTACCAAGATATATTAGAGGTGCCTAGTGGCCGAGTGGCTGTTGCTCAGGTGACACAGATTTTCGGTTGCAGTCCCGCTGGTTCAATGGATACTTGTTGGGGTTCGGAATAGATTTTAAATCGTAGGTAGGTGTCCAATATGACAGTAGAGCGTAGTGCAGAAAACCTTAACCAGTAAAAAGAAAACATCTACTGTTTCAAGAATCTGCCAGGAGGCAGACGACTATGGTCCAACAAAGATTGTGTAGTGACGGTGAAACGAAAATGTGATTCATTTACACATATGTATTATAAAATTAAGATAATTTATGTCTTAAATAAATATTTTAATCAATAAAATAATAATAAAAAGATATTTCGGGAAACAATTCAAATAAATAAATATAAATAATTTATTTTATTTTGGATTAAGTTTGTAAAAATTAAAAATTTATATTTTTAAAGTTTTTAAAGGCTTGAAACAGATTTATTTAGACTTTCAAATGATGTTCATTTCTTTACTTGATAAATCTATTTTAACCCCGTATATTTCAAAAGTTCCCGATATAATAAGTCTTTATTAAATTATTCTGGGAAAATAAATGAAACAAAAACTGAATTGATTAATATTTACATAAAACATTCTGTATTATTTTTCAATAAAAAAAAATTCAGTTCAAAGAGGGCCAAAATTATGAATGTCTGCCTTCTTTCGTCCATGGCAGTATAGGGAATCCATTTTATGAGCCTGCAAAGAAAATACGTCCTGCCTTTGTGATTGTTAAATTTATCACGAAAACCGCTGAAACTCTTCTGAAGAAATCGATGCTTCTGCAGGCAGGGCGGCCGCTGCAATAACTCATGGAGCGTCTGCCACAAATTTTTTCTACCCAGCCAAATATTGCATTATATATAATAATTAATATTGCAATTTTGATATTGCATTATCGATAAAAATAGCCAAATCTCGTTAATTCGCCGAGGGATTCGACTTGGCTGGAAATGATGGCGAATCTTTGGCGAAGAAAGAAGTGCCCTTAAGTGGTTGGCTTTTCTTTAGGGGCCCTTTGAAAGATTTTGAGGAAAAGTCGCGGTAGTTAATTAAGAGCCCCAATCGATGGTCCGGGGGGAGGTTTGCCCCAAAACCACTTTATTAGTGAAGTCGAAAGCCGTTTATTGATGACTTGCTGAGTTAAAAAGAGCGAAGGTTTCCCTCCATTTTCTTTTTGTCGCAAAAGCGTCATCAAGTTCAATGTTCGTCAGTTTCCTTCCTCTAAATTGCAGTTTATATGTCTCTCCTTTTTACAATGTTGAGACTCATCTAATTTATAATCAATACATCTGTTTATAGTCTTGAGGTTCATCTAATTTACAGTCATTATGTGATTTTTACAGTCAAGGCATCTGGGACTTTTACACTGCTTAGACTCACCTAATTTAAACTTGATATGGGTTTTTTACAGTGTTGAATTAATTTACAATTAATATATGATTTTTCACAGAGTTGAGGCTCATCCAATTTACAGTCAGCATGGCTTTTTACAGTGTTGTGGCTCATGTAATTTACGTTCAACGCATCTATATGTTTTACAGCATAGAGGCTCATCTAATTTACACTTGATATGTGTTTTTTTTGAGTTTTGAGACTCATTTAATTTACAGTTAATATATAACTTTTACAGTTATGAGGCATAACTAATTTGCGATTAATATGCCCTTTTTTTACAACGTTGAAGCTCGTCACATTTACATTTAATATGTATTTGTTACTGTGTTGAATTGTTACTGGATATAATAAGTCTTTATTAAATTATTTTGGGAAAATAAATGAAAAAAATTGAATTGATTTTTGAAATGTCTGAATTCATTGAGCAAAGAACTTGCATTCAATTTTGTTTGCGGAAGCGTATAAACTTTTGCAGAAGGCATTCGGTGAGCATTTCTATATCGGAAAGAAATGTTTACAAGTGGTATAAACAGTTCAAAGAAGGCACAGAACGCGTTGAAGACGAAGAGCCCTCTGGTCGACCCTCCACCTCCACCGACGAAACTCACGTCCAAAAAGTTATATATTTGTTGTTTGCACACCGTCGATTTACAATTAGAGACTTTGCTGATGATGTTGAAATTTAAAAATTATCGGTCCATTCAATTTGGGTCTCAAACGCGTCAAATCTCGATTGGTACCGTAAACACTGAATTCGCCAGCTCACACTGCATTGAATCTTCATAACGTTTTCGCCAAAAATGAAACACATATCGTTCCACAACCACCGTATTCCCACCATTTGACTTCTGGCTGTTCCCTAAGTTCAAAAGACCACTCCGGTCGACTGAAGAGATTCAACGTAAATCGGCGCTAGCACTGAAGGCCGTTCCTGCCGATGACTTTTCAGCATGCATTCCGGATTGAAAAAAAAAAAGTTGACACAAGTGCATTGTGTCCGGAGGGGGCATTACTCTGAAGGCGATGAAATAAATTTGGAAGAATAAATAAAGAGTTTTTGAGGAAAAAAAATAACTTATCTTCCTTTTTGTGCATAGTAGTACTCCAGATGCATATCGGTTGACTGAGTATTCGTATAATCCCTCATCCTGCTACCGTTGCGTTTGTGTGTGACATGAAGAGATTTTAAGGAAACACTCGGAACTCCATCATTTTTGCAACACCATCCACTAAGGGAAGTATTAAAAAATGAAAGAAAAGTTTGCCTCTCCTAAAGTTTCCAAACCTCTAGTTCTGATCTACCTTTCTAATCTTTCCCGCCCATTGATGAAGTGTAGCTCTTCCAGCCAAATAATCTGCGGCACTTTCAGCATGAGTCCCACCATCCCTGAGCTGTCTTCTTTCCCCGCTCCTCGAAGTACCCAGAGTGACAAGGTCATAAATTTTTCAACCCAGTTTCCTCGGAAGTTGGTTTTATTTATACTTCCAGCAAAATATGATGGAAGGCATTTGACTGGATTTGTTATACCTTTTTTGAAAAAATACTACTGTGTCCAAACAGTAAGTCCAATTATTTATTTTCAAAACTCTTCATTTATTCTTCCAAATTTATTTCATCGCCTTCAAAGGAATCCCCCCCCGAACACAATGCATTTATGCCAAATTTTTCTCAATCCTCAATGCATGCTAAAAAGTCATCGGCAGGGATGGCCCTCAAAGCGCACGGCGATTCACGTTGAACCTCCAGTTGACTCAAAACGATGCCCACGGAGCGGTCGTTAGAGTTTTGAGAATAGCCAGAAGTCGCAGAGTGTGCATACGGTGGTTGTGGAACGATACGCGTTTCATTTTTGGCGAAAAGTAGCGAAGAATCCATGCTGTGTGAGCTGGCACATTCAGTGTTTTCGGTACCCATCGAGATTTGACGCGTTCGAGGCCTGAAATGGACTTTTGAATCTCCAACATTATCAGAAAAAAATAAATGAAATGATGAAATAAATTTATTAGATTAAATAAAGAGTTTCTGAAAATAAATAATTGGTGTTCCTTTATTATTGGTGTATATTCGTCAGCAGTGTTTCCAAAACACAAAACGAATTTTTATGAAACATATAATTTTGATCGAGTTTGTTAAACTTAATCTGAAAATATGGTTTCCGAATTGGCAATTACGTGAATCGCAAAGCGATGTCGACATCTGCCACCAAGAGGCACTCCGTATTCTATTCACAGCTTCCGGATTCTATTCACTAAGTGAATAATGGAATTCAACCGACTCTTGTTGAAATATTCAGAATTCGAAATGTCTGACTCGAACTGCATTTGCGAAATAAGCTATTCTGGGGAAGAAATATTATTGAATTATCCGGTGTGTCCGACGCAATTCGATGTCTTTGCAGAAAACATTCAATTGCACTGCACTACAGGCTGAAACATATTTGTTTTTGTGAATTACTTTTTTTCATACTGTTTATTTTTTAGATATTTTTTATTGCCCTTCTCATATTGAAACGCAGCTATTGTGAAATGTTATTATTTTTAGATAAAACTGCACAATAAAACTTGTTTTGTTGCTTACAAATTGAAATGCAAACACTTCGAGAAAGAATTTTTGCATATTTTTATTCAATAAATCATTATATCACACGCATTTCATGTTATTCGTTAATATCCTTGTAGCTTCTGATGAAGAGATGGCTTATTTGAATTTCTATGTTTCAATTTATAATGAATTGCACGTGACTAGTAAAAAATATAATTTTATTTGTATTCAAATTTAATTTAGAATGAAAATTTTTAATTTATTTCTTTATATGGTCTAGGCCATACATGCGTCCTCAAACTCCATGTGTCTTTCGACAAATCCTAAACTGCAAAATAGTAAAAGTGGTATTGCTTACCGTTTGGTATTCAAGTACAGTCAAAGAAATACATTATATTTATGTTATATATTTATATATGTCATTAACAGCAGCCAAACCAAAATGAACGGATGTCTTGAAATTGCTCAATATATTAGCTATAAATTTTAGGAATGAAAATAATTGTATTAAAAAATAACAAATATTTAATTATAAGAATTAATTAATTGTTAAATTTATTATTAATTATTATTAAATTTATTATTAATTATTATTAAATTTATTATTAATTAATTATTAATTTTATTAAGAAATATTAAAATAACAATAACAACAAACCAGAGAATGCCTAATCAATGCACTCCAAATAATTTGTTATAATGGAAAGTGTTATCTGTATAAACTATTATATTACCACACAAATTGCTATTTAAATTGATGGAGAGTATCAGTGTCACAGGTTTTGGGTTGGCGTCGCGGTGGTGCCCTGAATGGAATCCACTTTAAACTGTAGGTTCTATCTAATAGGATCGTTAAGCGTAGGGCTGACAATCCTAAAAAGATAACATCTCCTATCTCGAAATGTGCCTGTAGGTAAACGTCCTTGTTCCACCATGGGACTGATTCGCCGATGAAGACATTAATTGTGTTTCCCACGTGCATAACTGCTGAGCAGACTTTTGACTCCGTTTTTATTCAATTTTTTTTTTTTAATTAATGAACCAATATTTTTTTAATTAAGTTCCAGAGTTAATCAATTTAAGAGAGTAAACCAAGCTCTAAGAATTATAAATATTGAAATATTTTCAAACATGTTTCAATAAAAAACTAATTTCAATTTAAAACATTTTCTATAGAAATCAGAAACATTTCATTATTTATTTATTATAAAATTTAAAGAATTAATTAAATAATCTTTTAAAAAAATAAATAAATTTAATTTAAATATCTAAAAATCTGAAGAAAATTTAGAATTTCATGATAAGGTGCATTGTTTACAGTTTTGGACTACTTGTATACCTTAAAAATACTTTTGGAAGACCTCTTTATTTAAATAATATTTGAATCATTGATATGCATTTATTTCTATTTTTCAAAAACAGAAAATAAAAATGCTGCTATATTTTAAGCTTTATTAAATGGCAATGGCCCGTACTTTTCACATGATATCTATTTTTTTTTTTTTTAATTTTAAAATTTTCAATCAAATGTTTAAAAAAAAATTTCAAAAAAAAAATTTCAAAAATTTTCAAATTAATGTTTTTAAAACACTGAAAAGTTATTTTAAACGAATGCCGCTCTTACAAATAAAAATGCGCAAATACCCTATTTCTGCTAGAAAAAAACAATACAATTTTCAAATATCATGTCGAGCAGTTAGCTTTCTCTGCGGAGATGAAATTTTCCATGGATTAACTGATACGAAAATGTACAGATTTAATACTTCTTGTAGAGTGCTGCTTCCCATTATTTATAGATTTGATGGAAAACTTGGGATTCTATACAGCAATGAGCCGTTGCGAAGGCTCCCTCATAAGCGTTTTTAAGAAACATGCGTAACGGTATATCTTCACGATATACCTTTTTTTTTTTTGAATTGAAGAGTTTGCTTCTAATCTAGATAAAATTTTGGCAGGATAGTGATAATATTTGACGTTAAAACGATAAACGATAACTTTGGCTTCAAAACATTTCAGGAATAAACTTTGACGTAATAAGTATTTGGCTACTAATTTTGGCGTAATAGCACTGTTTGGCTATAAATTTTAGGTTAAATAGCATTTTACACTGATACCGAATTTCGGCAGCCATTTTGTTTGTTTACTTGGCGATTTAGTGAAAGATTTTGGTATAATAGAGAATTTTTGCATACCGTATTTTGGACGTCTGTTAGATTTTTCTCCGTAGCGCGCATGCTCATAGAAAACGTTGTACTATTGCGCATGTATATCTGTAATATTGCACTACTGCGCATGCGATTTGAAAGTAATTGAAAGCATTTCTAATAAACAAATATGACCGCCAACTGATGAATAGATGGGAGTTGACTGACTGTGAAACACGGAAAGCAGAAATTAAGCGCTATAAGCATTTAAATAAATTAAAATATTTTTAGATTAGTCTAGGATACTGTACAAAGAAAAATGTGAAAAGTGCGAGCAAATAATCTTAAATAAAAATACTTTTTTTTACTAATCAGCTGACTCATCAGCCATGATGCAACGAACACACATATACGATCTACGAATCACGAAAGTAAGTTTTCCAGTTTATTTGTTATATTAAAAATATTCTATAATGAGTTTAATTTCTTAAAATAATTATATTTAATGCTAATTAGTTCTAAAATTCTCATGATAATCTGTTTAAACTTAATCGATTTTCACTCATATACACTCATGTCCATAAATTAAGGATAATTCAGAATCACACTGAAATTGAACTCTAAAATAAAAAAAATTTCACCTGTAGAATTATCACACACATCTTGAAGAAGAATATGCAACTTACAGGAAAACACCAGATGGCACGGATAGTACGTCACAATGACGAGAGTGTAAGAGAGGGGTATATAAGGAATGGTGGCAAAGATGTAAAATTGTTCACAATCGCTTTAAAAGCCTTTCAGTGCAATAACCGCATAGTAATGGCACAAAGGAAGCATTTGGAGGATTTTTACGTGGTAGAATTATCGGACGACTGGAATGTGGACGTACCCAGCTGGAAGTATCCGAGGCACTTGGAATCGTCCAGAGTGTCATCACCAGGCTTTGGCAACGATTCCAAGATGATGGTAATGGGAGTAGATGTTACAGCACAGGTCGCACCCGAGTTACAACGCCGAATGAGGACAGGTATTTAGCAGTTACTGCCAAAAGAAACAGACGGAGCACAGCATCAGACCTGTCTCGTCAGCTCTCTTCAATTACCGGTACGACAGTTTCAAGGCAGACCGTGTACAGACGCTTAGGGCACATTGGTCTATATGCTCGTAGGCCTGTCAGATGTGTTCCACTTACCGCAACTCACTTTCACCTGCGATTAACCTGGAGTAGAGAGCATGCATTGTGGACACCGCAACAGTGGTCTTGTGTGATGTTTTCCGACGAGTCCAGGTTTAGTTTGCAGTCTGATTCTCGCCGGACTTTCATATGAAGATCTCCAGGTACCCGTTACCACCAAGAGAACACCATTGAACGACACCATTACGGTGGTGCAGGATGGCTCGTTTGGCGAGGAATTATTCTTGGTTCCAGAACTGACCTGCATGTTCAGAGTGTAACGATGACAAGCCACATCTATCGGGATGTCATTCTGGAACAACATGTACGTTTGTTTCGGGGTGTCATGGGTGCTGAATTTCTGTTTATGGATGACAACGCCCGTCCTCACCGTGCAAACATTGTAGACGAATGCCTTCAATTGGAGGATATCACCCGTATGGATTGCCCAGCATACTCACCGGACTTGAATCCAATAGAGCATGCTTGGGATATGCTTGGCCGACGAATTTCAGCCCGTCAACCCCTCCCACCTGTCAACCGGAACTTCGGAGGGCATTGCTTGATGAGTGGTGTAATATTCCCCAAGATCAGATTGATAATTTGATACTCATCATGCCTAGGCGTTGTAAGGCCTGTATTGCATCGTCCGGGAGACATACTCCACATTAACCGTCATACTAACCATGTTGTACTGTTTTTTGTAAATAGGTTCTTTTTGAAATTTGCTCCAGGGAGTAAAAATCGCAATTTTTATTAATTATGTCAAACATATAGCATCTTTTGCTCTTTACCTTTTGTTTAATAAATAGACTTTACAAATAAGTCAAATTTGTTTTGCTTCTGTATCTTTCTTTGCCTGAACTTCATTATCCTTAGTTTATGGACATGAGTGTATATAAATATATTTTGTAGTTAGAGAGATACTCAAACATCATTATAGGCAAAACATGTTATATGAATGAAAATCGATTAAGCTTGAATAGATTATCATGAGAATTTTAGAATTAAATAGCATTAAATATAATAAAATATACTATTATTTATATATTAAACTACATTATAGAATATTTTTAATTTAAAAAATAAACTGAAACTTACTTTCGTGATTCGTAGAAGATCGTACATGTGTCTTTTGTTGCTCTTTCTCGTTGATGATTCCGCTAAAAAAAAAAAATGTTTTTTAATTACATCTAAACACATTTCTTCTAGTAAAAGATCCTAGGCTAATCTAAAAAATAATTTAATTTATTTTAATTAAGTGTTTAATTTCTGTTAATTCCGTAATACGTTTAACTCCTTATCCTTTCGTCAGTTTAATTCGAATTATATTACGAATAGTTTTTCATTTTTTATTGTATATTGATCTATAAACATTAAGATTAATTTCCAGAGAAGAATACCCCCCCACCTGAATAATATTCCAAATTCAAGATCATTTGGATTATTCATGTATATTAAATTTTAAGATGTATAAAATAATTTTCAATTTACAGGAGTGCGAGAATTCACCCACTCTTCCATTTTTAATAATAAAGATAATAACAACTAGAAAATATTTTTCACAATTTGATTGTTTTATAAATTATATTCCCTTAACAGGCCTTCGAGAATAAAAATATATATCAATTTCAGAATGGAATATTAAATGATATAATCACTGTTTACATATTCATATTCATTTTCATGACATAGATAGTAGATTGAGTCAAATAATAAGCTAATGTACCACCAAAAAAATCATTTGCCAAAAAAGTATTTGTTTACTATCAACTAGATTGCTATTTGTTTTGTATTGACATGTCTTTAGTGAACAATTTCATTACTAATTAAAAAGATGTATGTATTTTATAGATTTATTTCTGTACAACTTTTTTAAAATTTTGATTAAATTACTTATTATTTACATTTAATTTTGTGCAAGTTTCTTGTATTTAAATATTTCAGATTATATGAAGCAATATTTTTTAATGAACATTTCTTGTATTGTATAACAACTATGAAAGAGATTTAAGAAACCTGAATTAATTTTAATTTTTTTTTTTAATTCATGACATACTTTAAAAAACAGATTAGTAAAATTTTTGAAAATATTTACATAATTATGATGAAAATGTTAAAATTGATTCCTACAAATTTCTTTAAATAAAGAAAAATGTTCTAAGAAAATAAACAAATTTATTAAGAAACAATATAGTAAATTTATTTACTCTTGCAATTTATTATAAAGGTGTATAAAATAAATTAATAATTTCACATGAAGTATGCAAGAAAAAAAAAAGAAAATTGTAATGATTCAGTTATATATTGCTACTTAACTTCTAATTTCCAGACAACAGAAAGATTTTTAAAGTTAAAAATTATTAACTCTTCTACCATTACAAAAAGTCCCCATTAAAGAGAAAAATTATAAATGAAACAGAAAGTTGTAAACCAAAAAAAATGACGAACAAATATAAAATTAAATCAAATCGTTAAAAAGTAACTAATATTAAGGATGAAAATGAATAAAAACATATTTCTTGTTATATGTTGTTTTCTTAAATAAAGAATAATTTGAAAATAAACAAGCAAATTTATTTAGCACTTATTTAATAGTACATTAGTTTATCTGTGTATATTTTCAATTTATTATAAAACTCAATTCAAAATATAAAAAAAGTTCTATTCAGAAAAATAAATCCATACTAATATAATGAAGTTAAAACTGGCGGGCACAAAATTGATATCTTTTTATATATAGTTTATTTTTATTTTTTTAAATATTATGCTATTAAAAATGCTAATTTTTTCATAGTAACAAATATAATTTACAAATTATTTCTTAAATAATCATATGAAATTCAAAATATGAATAGAAAATTAAAAAATACCAACAGAAGCAGGTTAATAAATGGAAAATATTTCTATAGTACTTTTAATTAGCATAAAAATAAAAAAGAGTTATCTAATTAAAAAATAGTTTAATATCAGAATTTTAACAATTAAAACAAATTATTTATAGCAAATAGCTTTTTTAATATACTTTTAAATAAAAAATTACTTTGTTTGTTTGTTTTTAAATTAATATAAATTTGTAATATATATTCTTAAAACTAGACATATGAAAATAAAGTAACATTAAAATTAGTCATATTCATTCATAGCACATTTGTTTTTCTATTCATCAAAAGAAATTATGTTCACCAATTTTTAAGTAAAATTTTAAATTTACATTTATTATTACTGTTTTTTTTTTTTTTTAATTGTCATGTGTATAATCTTCAATGAGCAAATGCTTTATAAAAATTTAGAAAGAATGAATTTTTAATTCACTTTTCTTAATGATGTATTTTAAGGTAGTTTAGATTTTGTACAATTATCCTATAAAGCTTACTACCAATGAAACCACCAAACATCTGTATATAATAGTCTTGTTTCATAAAAACAGAAACACAATTTTATTTTAATATTATATTTTAATTAAAAAAATGTATTTAAAAACAATTACAATTGCAATACTTTTAATAATTTAAACAAACATATAACATTACTAAATATATATCTGAATCTAAAATCATGCAGCATTTTAACAAGTACAAATTACAGGTACAGGTTATCAATTTTAAATAGCCTTTTGAATTACAAAAATAAGAATGAAAAATAACTGAAATATCAATAAAAACAGATAGGTAATTTGAAAATATCTGCATAATATATTTTCATTAGCATAAACATGGCAGAGAATTTTTTCAAAATTCAAAATAAGCAATTGTTAGAATTTTAGTAATTAAGTAAACATGTATATACATTTAATTACGTTATTTAAAATTACATAATTTAAATTATTACTTAAGTCTAAAGGTAAAACTATACATTTTCAGGGAATAATTTAACTGGGATTAACTTTTTAATCAAGCTTTTAATTAAACTTTAACTTTATTCGAAATGAATAGATGTTTTAGATGGAGAGAAAAGCAGATGTTTAAATTGAAACAAAAACAACAAAGTTAGTCATAACAAAGCAGCTGCAAATAGAAATGTTCTTTTTTTTTTTTTTTTTTTTTTATTCCTTACATGTTTTTATACTTCATTTCTTTTAACATTTCGTGCTGCCTAATTGTCACATAAAGATCAATAGCAATTATCAAGTGAAGCATACGCATATATGTAATACATTTTGCAATTTTTGTATTAAAAATATATAATTAATAAAAAATAAATGTTCTCTGACAAAAATGATTAAAATCTACATTTGTTAAATCTTTTTCTCGAGAACTGGGTATTTGCACTTCTATATCATCACGCAGCTCCTCGTATTCCAGATTTTGTTTTGCCGCTGTTTTAATTTAACGGAAGTGAAAGCGGACGCTATGCAAAAACTCACTTTAAGCTTCCCGTTAAATTACCGTTTCTGATGAGCGCATGCGCAGTGGCATCATGCGCCAAATAGCGGGAAAAGTGAAAGCGGGTGGCTTCCACTATGCAAAACTCTCTATTATCATTTTACTGCGCAAACTACCTGGCCTATTCATTTGCTATGCACACTTACCGACTTGGCAACTTTGCTGTCTTTGGCACAAAGGGTACAGGATTCTAGATTTTAACCCAAATAAAAAACACAAATTTTCAAATATCACGATTATCTTTCTTTATGGAGATACAAATTTCCATGCATTAACTGATATGAAAATGTACAGGTTTAATACCACTCGCAGAAGGCTTATTTATAGATTTCATGAAAAACTTTGGATTCTACCTAGCAATGAGCTATTATGACAGCTCCCTCATAAACGTTTTTAAGAAACATACGAGACAGTATATCTTCACGATATACTAGTACTTTTAAATTGAAGATTTTGCTTATTGAAATATCAATGGACATCATCATATCAGATTTGCACCTTATTACTGTGCTCTAACAGTAAGACCCATTTTCAATTTAAAATTCCCGGGGCTTATGGAATTGAAATATTTTTTTTTTTTTTAAGTTACAGGCATTGTCCTTGACATCTGTGCGAAATTTCACGTCAAAATATTCATGAGTGCTTGAGTTACGCTTTGCCTCTGTAAGACGCTAAAACTGATTCAGGCGATTTTTGAAATGACTGAATTCATTGTGATATAAATACAAGTGGTATAAGCAGTTCAAAGAAGGCAGAGAACGCGTTGAAGAAGTACAGCCCTCTGGTCTACCACCAACATCAATCGACGAAGCTCACGTCCAAAAATTAGATTTGGTGCTTGCAAACAACATAAACAACATTTACAATTAGAGACCTTGCTGATGATGTTGAAATTTCAAAATTCCATTTTAAAATATTTTTGGGCCTCAAACTCGTAAAATCTTGATTCGTTCGAAAACACTGAATGCGCCAGCTCACACTACTTTGATTCTTCGTGACTTTTTCGTCAAAACTGAAACCCTTATCGTTCCACAACCACCGTACTTACATATTCCCTAAACATTAAAATACCACTGCGGGGACACTGTTTTGAGTCGATTGAAGAGATTCAACGGGAATCGCAGCGCGCTTTGAAAGCCATCCCAGCCAATGACTTTTTAGCATGCGTTGAGGATTGGAAAAAATGGCATGAGTGCATTTTTTCCGGAGGGGATGACTTTGAAAGCGATGAAATAAATTTGGAAGAATAAATAAAGAGTTTTTGAAAAATAATAATTGGTCTTACTTTTTTGGCACAGTAGTAAAGCTGGTAAGTAGTAAAGCTAATGGTAATATTGATACTAAAAGTTAAAACTGGTACTAATTATTTCACCATCTGTAAAAATATGCTTCATTAATAGAGTGGTAGTTACATCCATTAAAATATGTTCACTGCGTTATAAAAACCGAGCCAAACTGCGAAAAACATCCTTTCTCCATTAAGCTCCATTACGTCATTTGTTTCAAAGAGTCCCACGAACATTTGTATTTAATTTTACTCATTATTTTCTCTCTCCTCATTAAAGAGCAGAACATTTTTTTTGTTGAAAGAGCTAAAAGCGCGAAAAAGTTTTCACGCTCGTTTTCCTTCCTTCCTCGTTTTCCTTCCTGATTGGGAAGACGAGGGGGGTGCTATTACAACAACGCAGACGATATTTTTGAGACCCCCGCAAGAATCATGCACCCACCCCCACTTCCTTTAAAAAGAGAGTGAATTCACAGTTAAAAAAACCAGCGACTACAATGTCACCTTTATGATGGCAAGTGATCGTTTTCTGGATTAAAAGCGTGTTTCACCAAATGGCTCGTTTGCAGCAAATGAAATAAAATAAAAAAGAATGAAAGAGAATGTTAGCAATCGCCCCCACCACAATTTTTTTCCCTTTTAAAAATCCGCTTTATCAGACAGTTTTGAGATAGGGTCAACTACCTATTCTTTTGCTAAACATTCAAATTGATAACTATAATAAAACACAAGAAGAAAAATGAAAAAACACTGTTGGGTGATCAGTTGATTTGTAAATACTTCATTTTAAATATAAATATGTGAATTTCTTTAACTTCACATAAATAATCTGTTAATTTGAAGATGTTCTGTGAGAAATTAGCTAGTAGGTTTAAATTTCTAGAATTTAACAAACAATTATACAATTAAAAATCACGGAAATAAATAAACTATTTTAATCTCAATATTATATCATATGAAAAGTTTTAAATTATAATTCTCTCTTTGAATGTATAGAATGTTTACTATAAACTAATAAAGAAAATATAGTTATTTTTTTTATTTGTACACGAAGAAATGTATCAAATCTGGAAACAATGTTCAATTTTGATACAAGGTAGTTAATTTCTAAGGAATATTCTTGACTATTACTTCTTTTAACAATGTAAATATTGTTACAAAACAATGATTGTTATTAACAAAGTGTGTTGATCTTCACATTTGGTTCGTAGCCATTGAAGAGAACTCTGAATTTTGTGATATTATTTCTTGCAGAAAAAGGACTTTTGAAAATATTTCTCACGGATAAAACGAGGAGTTTTGAGGACGTCAATAAGTTTGTTCATAAGATGGATTTCTTCATGTTGTGCGTGAAGATTGTTATGGATTGTTTTGATGTTGGTATTTTATGCAGATCGTTGTAAAATTGAATGCAATAACTTTGCTCAAATTCATTCAAACATTTCAAAAATCGTCGCAATCACATTTAGCGTCTCACAAAGCCAATCGTAACTCAAACACTAATGAATATTTTGACGTCATATTTCCCACAGATGTCAAGGACGGTGCCAGCAACCTAAAACAGAAAGAAAATTGATATTCCATAAGCCCCGGGAAATTTAAATTGAAAACGGGTCTTACTTTTTGGATACAGTAGTATGTTATTATTTAGTATGTTATGTATTTTTAATTCTTCTCAAAATGTTAAGTTTCTAGAGGCGCTAAGATCCTTTGTATTTGATATCCTATTACCCGCATTATCATTTTCACTGATTTCGAGAGTGAGGAAGGTTGTTAGGGGATTCTGGGAGAGAAATGGGTTTAAGACTTGCTTATTTGAGACGCGCAATTATAATCGAGTTTGTGCGAGTGCGACCGTGTAATTGCAATATTCCGCTGCAAACAATGTCGCTGCGAAATGTTAATCATCACGCCAGCTCCGTGGCGTACTCATCTGGTACAGAATCACCGGCGGCCCCTTTCAAACGCCAAACGGCAGCCCCCCTCCTTACCTGGAAGTTTCAAAGTGAGTAAGCTCCAGATGATTCCTGATTCATGAATTCATACTGGAAATTTTGTTAAATCTCATTAAAACTCGAAGTAAGAGCTGTCGAATCTCGCACCTTAAGATGTTTACATGATGATTTACCATTTTTGTCTGATGTCATCAAGCACTTTCTTTTCTTTTTCCTACATCTCACCTCCCTTAAACAGGATTTATTAGTACTAGGTATAGGTTAATTGGTTACTTACTCTTAAATAGGATATCTAAGGGTAAGTCGCCAGTTATCATTTAAAAAGTGCAAGGTGAAAGTTCGAGAAAAGACTTTTAGGGGTACCGAAGGGGTTAGGGGTTTTAAGGGTTTTCCGAAAGACTTTTAGGGGTACTTTAGCCCGCATGGATTGGTTTGGTTTGTTCTGCGTTCTTCTCGTGCACAAATTAGGCCGGGACTTACACTTTAACATTAGATTCCGAGCTACTTACAAACATCCATGCCTCGAATTTTTGTAGAATCTCATCAAAACTCGTTGTATGAGCTGACGAATCTCGCTCCTTAAGATGTTTACAAAAGTCAGTATTTTAACCCAATTTTATCAAATACTTTCTTTTTTTCCCCAGCATCTCACCCCTGTCTATCTAAGGATAAGGAATCCTTATCAGTTAAAAATTGAAAGATAATAGATCGGTGGACCTCACTTGTGCAACAAACAGGCTAAGGAAGAGAAAATTACTACTGTGTTAAAAAATAAGACTAATTTTCAACTTAAATTTCCCGGGGCTTATGGTATTTCAATTTTTTTTTTTTTTTAGGTTGCTGGCACTGTCCTAGACATCTCTTTGGGAAATTTCAAGTCAAAATATTCATTAGTGCTTGAGTTACGCTTGGCTGTGTGAGACGCTAAAACTGATTCTGGCGATGCTTGAATTGTCTCTTCTATCGACTCAAAACGGTCTTCCCGGACCAGTCTTTTGAGTTTAGGGAATAGCCAGAAGTAGCATGATGCTAGATCTGGTGGATACGGTATTTGTGGAACTATAATTGTTTCATTATTGGAGAAAATGCAACAGAAAAATCAATGTAGTGTGAGCTGGCGCATTCAGTGTTTTCTGTACCAATCAAGATTTGACGCATTTCAGGCCCAATACATCTTTTAAAATGGAATTTTGAAATTCCAACATCATCAGCAAAGTCAATAATTTTAAATCGACGGTTTGGAAGCACCAAATCTTTAATGATTTGGACATGAGATTTTGTGGGTTGAGGTGGATGGACGACCGGTGGGCTCTTCGTCTTCAACGCGTTCTCCGCCTTCTTTGAACTGTTTATACCACTTTACGATATAGGAATGCTCACCGAATGCCTTCTGCAACATTCACAATAAAAAATGAAATACCATCAGACACTTTCTTTACTTTTCTTGCATCTCCCCTCCTCTTGTACTTAAGGGAAAGTAACCCCTTATCAGTAAAAATGGGAAGGGTGAAAGATCGGTGGACCTCATGTGTATAACAAACAGGCGAGAGAAGAGAATATTATTTTCCAAATGGACTTTAGACCGCATCTGTATTCTGAATGGATTGGTTTGGTTTGTCGCTCTAGGTCATCCTGTGCACAATTTAGGCTAAATAGACAGGGACTTACGGTTTATCATGGATTCCGAACCACTTATAAATATCCATGCCACCGCCGGGATTCGAACCTGAAGCCTGTGGCACCAAAGGCCAGTGCGCTAGCCAATTGACCATCAGGACGCGTATTCCGCATGGAAGGACATCCAGAAAACTTCAACAAAGCACCCTAAATTTGCACACATTGCAGTCAAGTTTCTTCGTAGCCGACAGCGGATTTAAACCTAATCCCTTTTGATTGCTAACTGCGCACTGGGCCATGGGTATATATATATATATCTTTGCAGTTATTGAAATGTAGAAGATTCAGCGTTACCCAGAGCAAGTATTTTTCATCTACCGTGGAATTTTCTAGTACACTGCACCTACATTGGGGCAACTAAATTTGAAAGGAATATACTCAGGGACAGTTCCACAGGATTCGCATCCTTCTCCTAATTTTTGGAAGAAATGGAATAATTTACTAATAATTTACTACGGATTTATCGTGTCCACTTTTAGTGAATATGCATATAATTTTATGAATGCTTTCTTAATTTCATAATTGAAAAATTTATTTAAGTTCCATATTTAATTTAATGTGAAATTATTTAAGTTCCATACTATAAAATTACTAAAAGGATTTATGTATATACAATCTAGTACGGATTACTTTTGATAGAATACTACTGTTCCCAAAAAGTAAAACCAATTATTTTCATTTCGAAAACTCTTTTTATTTATTCTTCCATATTTATTTCATCGCTTTCAAAGTAATCCCCTCCGGACACAATGCCCTTATGCCAAATTATTTTCCCAATCCTCAATGCATGCTAAAAAGTCATCGGCAGGGATGGCCTTCAGAGCGTTGAATCTCTTCAATCGACTCGAAAGCGGTGTCCCAGGAGTGGTCATTTGAGTTTAACGAATAGCTAGAAGTCACACGGTGTGAATACGGTGGTTGCGGAATGATAGGGGATTCATTTTTGGCCAAAATGTCATTAGGAATCAATGCAGTGTAAGCTGGCGCATTTAGTGTTTTCGGTACCCATCGAGATTGGACGCGTTTGAGACCCAAAATGGAATGGGCCGATCCTTTTAAATTTCAACATAAACGGCAAGATCTCTCATTGTAATTTGATGGTTTTCAAGCCCCAAATCTTTAATTTTTTGAATGTACGCTACGCCGGTGGCTCGTGTTGTAGTTGGTAGTTAGTTGTAGTTGGTAGTTGTTGTAGTTGTAGTTAGGGCTCTTCATCTTCCACGAATTCTCTGCCTTCTTTGAACTGTTTATACCACTTGCAAACATTTCTTTACGATATAGGAATGTCCATCGAATGCCTTCTGCTGTTTCCGCAAAACAAAATTGAATGCTCAATGAATTCAGACATTTCAAAAATCACCAGAAGTTTCCGCGTCTTACAAAGCCAAGCCCAACTCAAACAGTCATGGATATTTTGACGTGAAATTTCACACAGATGTCGAGAATAGTGGTAGCAACCTAAAAAAATATTGAAATTCCATAAGCCCAGGGAATTTTAAATTGAAAATGGGCCTTACTTTTTGGACACAGTAGTACAATAGAAAGAAGTAGTGAAATTATGAAAAAATATATCAAGAAAAGTTTGGGTGGAAAAATTAAAAAAAAAAAAAAAAAACTATGATATTGATACTAAACGTAAAAACGGATACTAATTATTTCACAATCTACAAAAAAATATGCTCAAATAATAGAGTGGTAGTTAGTACATCCATTAAAATATTTTCACGTACAAAACCACCACATAAAAGTACAAAACCGCTCACTGCGGAAAACATCCTTTCACCATTAAGCCCTCCCTACCTCCTTTCCTCATTCTCTCTCCTCATTAAAGCGCAAAACTCGCTTTTTTTTTTATTGGTGGTGGATAACAGAAAAACGCGAAAAAGTTTTTTCACGTTCACTTTCTTTCTTGATTGATCTGGAGCTCGGAGGCTCGGAGGAGGAGCTCGGAGGCGTGAGGAAGACGAGGGTGCTGCTGTACAACACAGCACACGACATTTAGACCCCCCCACTAGAATCATGCATCCTCTCTTCCTTTTAAGAAAAAGGAGATATCTCACAGTTAACAAGTAATATAAAAAAAAAAAATATTAAGTCAATTGTTCATTATATTGCAAAAAAATAAATTACGAATAAAGTTGAAATTTTCCTCTTACATCTGGTGCCATCTATTGGCACGTACATGCAACTTAAATCTGAAAAAAATTAATGAATTAAATTTAATTAATAAATTAATATTTAAAAAAACTGTATTAAGATTCAGTGTCATCCACTACAAATTCAAAAAAATGCATTTGAACTGGAGTGGCTGAATAAAAAAGTATTTTATGAACGATTGTAAATTTGGACAAGATATATATAAGAACAGAGTGACCAAACAGTAGGAATTGAAAAAAAAACAGCACATTACAATGCCATCTTTTATGATGGCATGTGATCGTTTTCTGGATTAAAAGCGAGTTTTACCAAATGGCTCGTTTGCAGAAAATGAAAAGAAAAAGTAACGAATGAGAATGTTAGAACCCCCTCACCCCCTACTTTTTTTCCCTTCTGCTCTTTCACACTGAAGGCTACTAGTGTCGAATGCCGCTGCAAAGATTGAAGGAATAGAAGAGAAGCAATGAACCAATGAACCAAGAACCCACTGAAAAGGACTCAGTTCAGGAGTCAAATGAAACTCTCTTCATATGATCTTATGGGGGAAGTGTGCGCAGCTGCTATTGCTTTCTGCTCCTCTAATGGTGCTTGCTCCTGGGAGCACTTGCTCCCATTACAGCAGCGAAAACTCGAATCAGAGAACATAAAGCTAGCTTAAAATATATCATGCGTTACATTTGTCTTGTTTGGCAAACATTTTAAACACGCCTTTAATTTTCTTTGTTCTTGCCGTATGATTTACAGGATCGTCCTTAAAATGATACCACTCCGAATTCCTTTTAATGTAGTATTCCTTTTAAAGTGTGCTTCCCATTTTGCTCATGAGGAATTAAGCTGCTTGTTGATACTTGTATGCTACTCAAAATAAAATAATTACGTCTGCCGTTTTAATGGATGTGCACATTGCTGTTTCATGTGCATTACTAGATGTTGAAGAGAGAATTAGGGTAACATGTATAATCCAAAACGGAAATAAAGCCGAGCTTAAAAATTAATTTCATGAAATATCTTTTAAATCATTATTATTTTAAACGAACTTTAGAACTTTGTTTCCTTTGCTAACCAACATTGATTTACACTGAAGTGACAAAAGTCATGGGATACCTCTTAATATCGTGTCGGCCCTCCTTTCGTCCGGCGAAGTGCAGCAACTCGACGTGGCATGGACTCAACAAGTCGTTGGAAGTCTTCTGCAGGAATATTGAGCCATGCTGTCTCGATAGACGTCCATAATTGTGAAAGCGTTGATGGTGCAGGATTTTGGGCACGAACAGACCTCTCGATGATGTCCCATAAATGTTCGATGGGATTCATGTCGGGCGATCTAGGTGGCAGATCATTCGTTGGAATTGTCCAGAATGTTCTTCAAACCAATCGCGAACAGTTGTGGCCCGGTGACATGGCGCATTGTCATCCATAAAAATCCCATCGTTGTTTGGGTACATGAAGTCCATGAATGGCTGCAAGTGATCTCCAAGTAGCTGAGCATAAGCATTTCCAGTCAATGTTCGGTCCAGTCGCACCAGAGGACCAAGTCCATGTCATGAAAAAACAGCCCACACCATTACGGAGCCACCACCAGCTTGAACAGTGCCTTGCTGACAGTTTGGGTCCATGGCTTCGTGGGATCTGCTCCACACTCGAACCCTACCATCAGCTCTTACCAACTGAAATCGTGACTCATCTGACCAGGCCACGGTTTTCCATTCATCTAGGGACCAACCAATATGCTCACGTGCCCACGAGAGTCGCTGCAAGCGATGTCGTTCTGTCAGTAAAAAGGCACTCGAGTCGGTCTCCTGCTGGAATAGCCCAAGAAAGCCAAATTTCTCCGCACAGTTCTAACAGACAAGTCTCTTGTACGTCCTACATTGATTTCTGCTGTTATTTGACGCAGTGTTGCTTGTATGTTAGAATTTACGACTCTTTGCAGACGTCGCCGGTCTCGGTCGTTAAGTGCAGGCGGTCGACCACTGCGCTGTCCATGGTGGGATGTTATGCCTGAAATTTCATACTCTCGGCACACTCTTGACACAGTGGATCTGGGAATGTTGAATTCCCTAACGATTTCCGAAATGGCATGACCCATGCGTCTAGCTCCAACTAACATTCCGCGTTCAAAGTCTGTTAATTCCCGTCGTGCGGTCATCCTCACGTCAAAACCTCTTCACATGAATAACTTGAACAGAATTAAAAGCTCTGCTATGAAATCACTGCGCATTGTACCTGTTCTACGCAATGCTACTGCCATCTGAAAATTTGCATATTGCTATCCCATGACTTTTGTCACTTCAGTGTACATTTCCCAGCAATACAAAAACCATATAATAGATAGAACATTGTATACAATATTTCATTGTATTCAGTGAAACAGACATTGCCGTGCAATGTACGTTTACACATTGCCATACTATAAAAAGAAGTATTTTTTTGTTCTAATGCAGCTGGCAAACACTTAGACGGTTGTCTTCGATGCCTTGCGGCCAGTGCTGCTCAGACGTTACTCACTTAGCACTAACCAGGAGGTGCATGTAGCTTAAAGATAAGCTACGGTCGCGGAGTAACACTACCCCCGCAACGTTCTACAATCATGTTAGACCTGGACCTACGGTTTAAAGTGGATTCCAAAACACTACAATCATCCATGGCACTGCCGGGACTAGAACCCGATATCTGTGGTACCGCTCACCACAGCGCTAGCCACTTGGCAGGAATACTCCGTACTACTAGATGTTAAAGAAAGCATTAGGGTAACATACATAATCCGAAACGGAAATGAAGCCGAGCTTAAAAAAAATAATTTCAAGAATTATCTTTTAAATCTTTATTATTTTTCTTAATAAATTAGGGTGTTGAATTAATTATTATTTATACTATAGATTCATTGATAAGGGCAGGGGTGTTAACGATCCATTTTTTACGTCTTTGAATTCCATCCCTTCTGCGTAAATTAGTTCTGCAAATTCTAGTATGTGATTCAAAGTATCCATAACTGTGGTGAATCTTATTATCTGCTCTGATCGGTTTATCTTTATAGCTCAATGAATATGAATAAAGTGTATGTTGGAACATAAGCCATGAAATCTCTCCTTTCAAACGTGCCCAATATCACTTGGTTGACTTTTTGCACTAACTTCATATTTAAAGATCAAACCTTATCAGTCATTACATGGATGGATGGGCTCGTGTTTCAATTGACGTAGGGCACGAACCATCCACCAATGGGTGACTAGGCTTCTGGGAATATTTCTAGAGGTAACTGTTCAGCATTTGTATGTTGTAAAGGTGAAAACCAGGATAACTTTCTCCAGGTAGATACATTTATAGTTATTGCCCTAATGGTCATTGAGTTTCCCCGTTTTTGGAAATAGTGACTGACGCCGGTATCAGATTCGAATCTGAATTCTCTTACGTTAGGGTTACGCTGAATTCGGATGGGAATTCTCTCTGTTAGTCTGTACGCATTACCACTAGGAAATGAGACAGTCAAAATGGTATTAACTCTATTTTTAATAATGTTTTGCATTTCTTTTTTAACAACTAAACTAACTGTCAATATTGAAACAATGCAGTAGAATTGGGCCTGATGGAGGAATGACTATCGATTTGATACTCGGTGCTGCAGATGTCGGTTTCTAGTCACGGCGGTGTCATGGATGCTTGTAGTGGTTCGGAATCCCTTTATAAAGTAGGTTCCGGTCTAATAGGATTGCAGTGTTACTCGCATCCGTAGCCTATCTTCAAGCTACACCGACGGCCTTGGAATACCATAGGGCTGTTGCGCCAATGGTGAAGAAAGAATAATACTATTCAACAGTCAAAGTAACCAGGTTACTGATAAATAGTAAATTATACTGTTTATCAGTAACATGGTGCCTGTTTTTTAAGTTTTCTCTCCCAGCGGCACCTCTGAATGTTTTCCAGTAAATGAAAAAGCATCGCTTAACATCTCCAGCGATTATTCTATGTTAAACAAGAAGATCGTATCATAGAAGAAATACAATTTGTACGTACATTTCAATAACTTCAAATTAATTCGTCGAAAATTCTTAATTTTATTACCTGTTAATTTAGCCGTTTCTAAGAGTCTTAACTTTATTTACCAAAGTAGCTGCTTAAGAATCAATCTAATTAAAATCTTTAAACCTCGCCAAACTTGTTGAGCGCTCGCGGATTAGCTATCTGGAAACTTTTCAATTAACTTCTCTGAAACAAACCAGCTTTAAAGCCGCCTCGCTCTCTTTGAAAAGTGCGGGGGGAACAACTTAATTTTTAAACGGTGCCAAAGACGTCCCATTCCCCCTCTTTAATGTTCTAAACAAGATCCATTCAGTTTCGACGCCCCCCTATCTCGCACTTATTGATTTCCTGAGGAGAAAATTAGCTTAAAATAAATAACAGCTCCACCTGAAAAGGCTCTTTTCCGTTTCCCAGTCTTCAGTCCGATTCCTCCGCGCTTTGTAAGCTCTTTTGATTATAATCTGATTATTGAAATTCCCTTTGAATCCCTTTTTGTCTGGAAGGATTTCGAAATCAGGGAAATATTTCTTCAATCTGTAAAGAATGGTTTAGCATCATTCTCCGCCAGATTTTCAAACGAAATTATAAATTTAAAAAAAAACAATAATATAAAGAAAAATGAAATTTTCTCGGCAAATTTCATGTTTTATCATGTGTAAACAGTCGAGAACGTATAATAAAATCGGGAATATGCCATTATTTAGTAATGCACGAGATATAATCAAATCTTCAAAATATTAAATATCAAATTTTTAAACCAAATTCTCTATTTTGAAGTATATAATAAAATAAAATAAATCATATAATAAATTATAGGATAGAGTACTATTACAAATAATACACAAATAGTAGAGCAGTTTCGGCAGTTTATAAAAGGATAGGTTCAACTTAGAAACAAACTGATTTACTACTGTGTCCAAAAAGTAATATCAATTTTCAATTTAAAATTTCCGGGGCTTATGGAATTTCAATTGTTTTTCTTTTGTAGGTTGCTGGCACTGTTTTTGACATCTGTGTGAAATTGGACGTCAAAATATTCATTATTTTCTGTATTCATTGACCATTCCTTCAGAATTCAATCAATAAATAAAGAGTATTTAAAAAAAAAAAAATAATTGGGCCTTACTTTTTGGGCACAGTAGTAGAAAGGGTTAAGAATGTTTCGGATGAAATGGAAGAGAATTCACAAAAATGTATGGTTGGCAATATGCTTTAAGAAATATGTACGTCGTATAAGAGATATACGCCTCATTCTTTACACTCTGGAGTAACGTATTCCAGATACATATCGGCTGACTCAGTATTCGTATAATCCCTCATCCTACTACCGTTGCTTTTGAGTGTGACATGAAGAGATTGCTAGGAAACATTCGGAACTCCCTGTTCCATGTAACGCCATCTACTGCGAAGGGAAGTATTAAAAAAGTGAGGGAAATGTTTGCCTCTTCTAAAGTTTGCAAACCTAGTTCTGACACACCTTGCGTTAAATTTATTAAAAAGCCCCCTTTCTAATCTTTCCTGCACATTGATAAAGTGTTACTCTTCCGGCTCAATAAGCTGCAGCACCTTCAGTATATGAGTCCACAAGAAATATACACCTAATTCTTTAAACTCTGGAGCAACGTATTCCAGATGCATATCGGCTGACTCAGTATCCGTATAATCCCTCATCCTACTACCGTTGCTTTTGGGTGTCACATGAAGAGATTTCGAGGAAACATTCAGAACATCCTCATCCTTGTAACACCATCTACTGCGTAATGAAAGTATTAACAAGTAATACAAAAAAAAAAAATCTTTTTAAAGTCAATTCCTTCTTTTTTTTTTTCACTCTATTGCAGAAAGTCTTTTATAAATAATTTCCATTCTTTCTTTTAAGTTTATATGGCGCCCTCTATGGGTAGATACATGCAACTTAAATTTAAAAAAAAAACTAAAATTAATGAATTAAATGTAACGAATGAATTAATATTTAAAAAAAACTGTATTAGCATCCAGTGTCATCCACTACAAGTTCAAAAAAATGTATTTGAACTTGAGTGGATGAATGAAAAGCATTTTATGAACGATTGAAAATTTGAACAAGATATATATGGGAGAGTGTGAACTAATAGAAGGAATTGAAAAAATGAAAGAAAAGTTTGCGACTCTAAAGTTTGCAAACCTGAATCTGACACACCTTGCGTTAAATTTATTAAAGTATCTTTCTAATCTCTTGTGCACATTGGTGAAGTGTTACTCTTCCGGCCACCATCCCAGAGCTGTCTTTTCTTTAACCGCTCCTCCAAGTACCGAGAGTGACAGGCTCATAAATTTTTTCAACCCAGTTTCACCTGAAGTTAGTTTTATTTATACTGCGAGCAAAATACGATGGATGGCATTTGCCTGGAATTGTTATACTTCTTTTAAAAAATACTTCTGTGTCCAAAAAGTAAGACTAATATTTTTTTTCAAAAACTCTTCATTCATTCTAACAAATTTATGTCACCTCCTTCAAAGTAATCCCTCCTGACACAGTGCACTTATGCCAACTTTTTTGTTCCAATCCTCAATGCATGCTGAACTTAAAGATTTGTTGCTTGCAATATTTACATTGCAAAAGATTTGTTGCTTGAAATATTACAATTGCTTGCTCTATTTACAATTAGAGACCTTGCTGATGATGTTGGAATCTCAGAAGGATCGGTCCATTCCATTTTGGCCCTCAAACGTGTCCATTTTCAATTGGTACCGAAAACACTGAATGGACCATTGATTCTTCGTGACTTTTTCGCCAAAAATAAAACTCATATCGTTCCACAACAACCGTACTCCCACCGTGCGACTTCTGGCTATTTCCTTCACTCCGGGGACATCGTTTTGAGTTGATTGAAGAGATTCAACGTCAATCGGCGAGCGATTTGAAGGCCATCCCTGCCGATGACTTTCTAGCATGCATTGTGGATTGGAAAAAAATGTTGCCATAAGTGCATTGTGTCCGGAGGGGATTACTTTGAAGGCGATGGAATAAATTTGGAAGAATAAATAAAAAAAATAATTGGTCTTACTCTTTGGGCACAGTAGTATAATTTTGATCGAGTTTGTTAAACTTAATCTGAAAATATATTTTCCGCCGGCACTAATGGCAATTACGTGAATCGCAAAGCGATGTCGACATCTGTCACCATGAGGCGTTCCGGATTCTATTCACAGCCGGACGCTAACTGAATAACGGAATTCAACCGATCCTTGTTGAAATATTCCGAATTCGAAATGTCTGACTCGCAACTGCATTTGCGAAATAAGCTATTCTGGGGAAGAAATATTATTGAATTATCCGATGTGTCCGACGCAATTCGGTGCGTTTGTCGGAAACATTCAATTGCGCACTACTGCAGGCTGAAACATGTTTGTTTTTGTGAATTACTTTTTCTGAAACGGTTTATTTTTCGAGATGTGATTTACTCGAAGCAGGGAGATATTTTTATTGCCCTTCTCATATTATAACAATGTTATTGAGAAATGTTATTTTTTTAGATAAAAGTGTACAATAAACCTTGTTTTGTTGCTTACAAATTGAAATACAAACATTTCGAGAAAGAAATTTTTTAACATTTTTTATTTTATTTTTGTACATTTTTTATTCAATATTTTTTATTTCAGTCACTTGTTCAATACATCATACTACTGCGCCCAAAAAGTAATACCCATTATTTTTTTCAAATTCTCTTTATTTATTCTTCCAAATATATTTCATCGTCTCCAAAGTCATTCCCTCCGGACACAATGCACTTATAGCAACTTTTTTAGAATCCTCAAAGCATGCTAAAAAGTCATCGCTAGGAATGGCCTTCGAAGCGCGCGCTGATTCCGTTGAATATCTTCAATCAACTCAAAACGGTGAGTGGTCTTTTGAGTTTAGGGAATAGCCAGAAGTCGCACGGTGTGAATGATATGGGTTTCATTTTTAGCGAAAAAGTCACGAATCAATGCAGTGTAAGCTGGCGCATTCAGTGTTTTCGGTACCCATCGAGATTTGACACGTTTGAGGCCCAAAGTGGAATGGGCCGATCCTTTTGAAATTCCAATATCCTTAGTAAGGTCTCTAATAGTAAATAAATAAACGGCTTGCAAGCATCAAAGCTGTAATTTTTGGACGTGAGCTTCGTCGGTTGAGGTGGAGGGTCGACCAGAGGGCTCTTCATCTTCAACGCGTTCTCTGTCTTCCTTGAAGTGTTGATACCACTTGTAAGCATTTCTTTCTGCAAGTTCTTTGCTGAATTCATTCGGATACTTCAAAATTGCAGGAATCCGTTTTAGCGTCTCACAAAGTCGAGCGTAACTCAAGCACCAATGAATATTTTGACGTCACATTTCCCACAGATGTCAAGGACAGTGCCAGCAACCTAAAAAATAAAAATAAAATTGAAATTCCAAAAAGACCCGAGAATTTTAAATTTAAATCGGCCTTACTTTTTGGATACATTAGTACAATAGAAAGAAGTAGTGAAATCATGTAAAATACATCTAGAAAATTATGGCAGGAATCGTTCTTTAATTAAAAAAAATAATACTGGTAAGTATAAAGCTGATGCTAATTAAGACAGTAAATGTAATATTAACAGTAATTATTGACAGTAAATGTAAAAACTGATACTAATTATTTCACAATCTACAAAAATATGCTCAAATAAAAGAGTGGTAGTTAGTACATCCATTAAAATATCTTCACGGCTTTATTGAAGTACAAAACCACTCACTGCGGAAAACATCCTTTCGCCATTTAGCCCTCCCTACCTCCTTTCCTCATTCTCTCTCCTCATTAAAGCGCAAAACTCGCTTTTTTATTGGTGGTGAATAACAGAAAAACGCTTCAGGTTCGAGTTCCGGCGGTGCCATGGATGTTTGTGATTCGTGATCCACTGTAAAACTCAGGTCCCTGTCTAATAGGACTACTACTACACACCACTGTGCCTAGAGCTGACATGCCCCTTTACAGTTTGGAAATGATGCGGGTGATGTGCTGCCCTACGGTCTTATGAGACCGGAACCTACGTCTTAAAGTGGATTCCGAACCACCCCAAACATCCATGACACCGAAGGGATTCGAAACCAAAACCTATGGTGCCGAGCTCCAGACTGCTAGCCACTCGGTCATCGTGACGCTGGTCTAATAGGACTGCTGGCCGTAGACCTGACAACCCTCCCTCTTAAAAAGAAAAACATCTCATGCCAGTAGTCTGACCGCCTCGGCCCACCCTGGAGCTGTTGTGCTATTGAAAGAAGAAGAATATCGTTTTCAAAGCACAGCACTTTTTTTAAACACACTTCAGAACTTTCCTTTTTTGTGGGCTAACCAAAATTGATTTACTTTCCTAACAATAGAGAACCATGTAATAGATAGGACATTCTGTGTAATATTTTTTATTGTACGCACATTACCGTGCAATGTATGTTTTCTCATTGCCATACAATAGAAAGAAGTAGTGAAACAAAAATATATCTAGAAAATTACGGGTGGAATCGTACTTAGATTTTAAAAAAACTGATGCTGTTGTTCCAATGCAACTAGTAAGATTAACTGTCTGTAGTTAATCTTTATGCCACAAGCAAGAGCTGCAACGCTGTTACTCACTCAGCACTACCCAGGAGGTGCGTGTAGATTGAAGATTGGCTACGGACGCGAGTAACACTACGCCCTCAACGCTCTACAATCATATTAGACGGAGACCTAAGGTTTAAAGTAGATTACGAACCACTTCAACATCCATGGCACCGCCGGGTCTCAAACCTGTGGTACCGAGCGCCAGAGATAAAAAGAAATAGTAAAACTCTGAAAAATATATCTAGAAAATTATGGGTGGAATCGTAATTTGATTTTTTAAAAAACTGATCCTACTAAGAATAAAGCTGATACTGATATTAATTATAAAATTGATACTATTAAGAATAAAACTGATAATTATAAAATTAATACTAATTATAAAATGGATACTCAAAGTAAAAACTGGTGCTGAAAATAATTTTAAAATGGATACTCAAAGTAAAAACTGATGCTGAAAATAATTACAAAATGGATACTCAAAGTAAAAACTGATGCTGAAAATAATTATAAAATGTATAATAATAGTAAAAACTGATACTAACTGATAAAAGTAAAAACTGATACTAATTATTTACCAATCTGTAGAAATATGCCTCAGTAATAGAGTAGTAGTTACATCTATTAAAATATCTATTATAGTGCAAAACCACTCACTGCGAAAAACATCCTTTCGCTATTAAGATCTCCTATTTGTTTCGAAAGAGCCCCGGCGAACATTTGCATTTAATTTTTCTCATTACTTTCTCTCTTCTCATTAAAGCGCAAAGCTCGCTTTTTTTTTTTTTTTTTTTTGTTGGAAGAGCTAAAAGCGCGAAAAGGTTTTTCGCGCTCGACTTCTTTCTTGATTGATTTGGAGCTCGGAGGACTCTCTTTGCATCTCCGTTGAGCCAGGAACGCAAACGATATTTTTGTTACCCCTACCAAGAATCCTCCCCTTTATACTTTAAAAAAAAGAAAGAGAATTCACAGTTAAAAAAAGCAGCGATTACAATGCCACCTTTATGATGGCAGATGATCGTTTTCTGGATTAAAAGCGAGTTTTACCAAATGGCTCGTTTGCAGCAAATGAAAATAAAAAAAAAAAAGAATGAAAAAGAATGTTAGCAATCGCCCCCACCACAATTATTTCCCCTTTTTAAAAATCCATTTTATCAGACAGTTTTAAGATAGGGTCAATTACCTATTCTTATGCTATACATTCGATTTGATAACTATAATAAAACATAAGAAAGAAAAATGAAAAAACACTATTGGGTGATCAGTTGATTTATAAATACTTCATTTTAAATAAAAATATGTGAATTTCTTTATTTTCACTTAAATAATCTGTGAATTTGAAGATATTCTGTGAAAAATGAACTAGTAAGTTTACATTTCGAGAATTTAACTAACAATTATACAAATGAAAAATCATGGAAATAAATAAACTATTTTAATCTCAGTATTAAGTCATATGAAAATGTTTAATTTACAGTTTTCTCTTCGTGAAAATATAGAATATTTACTAAAAATTAATAAAGAAAAATAAACATTATATATCTTGTAGCGTCCTCAAGTACATTTTTATTTGTACGCAAAGAAATGTGTCGAATCTGGCAACAATGTTTCATTTGTAACAAAGTAATTAATTTCTATACCATAAGCTTACAAATATTGTTACAAAACAGTGATTGTTATCAACAACGATTGTTGATCTTCCCATTTGGTTTGTGGCCATTGAAGCGAACTGTGAATTTTTGCGATTGAGATTTTGCTATTATTATTTCTTGAGAAAAAAAAGGCAGGACTTTTCGATATTTCTGATGGATAGAGCAAGGAGTTTTGAGGAAGTCAAAAAATTTGTTAATACGATAGCTGTCTTCATGTTGTGAGTGAAGATTTTTATGGATTGTTTCGATGTTGGAATTTTGGCGCCTCTGTAATGCTAATCGTTGGAATTGTAGTCAATAAAGTACAGAATTATGACTGGAATAACCTCTCAATTATTTGGAAGCACATGATGTTGACCTCAAAGAAATGTTTGTCAACTATGAGATTTATTTTCGTGATATTTGATTCAAAATATTTGGTGATATACGTACAAAACTAATTAATGGATTTGTGGCTATGAAAATGAAAATGCTGGACTGTGCCTGTAGCTTGTTTTTAGATGCCATAATGTTATATAGCATTGAAACGACTTGTAGCTGGTATGATTGTATTGATGGTAGTAGAGACCTTTTGATGGCTATTTGCCTTTCTGGATTATTTGTAACTGTAGCTAGGATGTAAAAGAACTGAACTATGCATGGGACAAACTTTTCCTGATTTTAAAAACTATTTCGGAAATTTGCGGGAAACTGTGGAAGTTAAAGAAGTATTTTATTGGAATGGCTGTATTTACGGTAATAGAATGTCTTTTCTTATCATTATAAGCTTCCGATGGTAGTGATTATTACACTCATGTCCATAAATTAAGGATAATGAAGTTCAGACAAAGAAAGAGACAGAAGCAAAACAAATGTGACTTGTTTGTAAAGTCTATTTATTAAACAAAAGGTAAAGAGCAAAAAAAAAGATGCTATATGTTTGACATAATTAATAAAAATTGCGATTTTTACTCCCTGGAGCAAATTTCAAAAAGAAACCTATTTACAAAAAACAATATAACATGGTTAGTATGATGGTTAATATGGAGTATGTCTCCCGGACGATGCAATACAGGCTTTACAACGCCTAGGCATGCTGAGTATCAAATTATCAATCTGATCTTGGGGAATATTACACCACTCATCAAACAATGCCCTCCGAAGTTCCGGTTGACTGGTGAGAGGGGTTGACGGGCTGCAATTCGTCGGCCAAGCATATCCCACACATGCTCTATTGGATTCAAGTCCGGTGAGTATGCTGGCCAATCCATACAGGTGATATCCTCCAATTGAAGGCATTCGTCTACAATGTTTGCACGGTGAGGACGGGCGTTGTCATCCATAAACAGAAATTCAGCACCCATGGCGCCCCCGAAACAAACGTACATGTTGTTCCAGAATGAAATCCCGATACATGTGGCCTGTCATCGTTACACTCTGAACATGCAGGTCAGTTCTGGAACCAAGAATAATTCCTCCCCAAGCGAGCCATCCTGCCCCACCGTAACGGTGTCGTTCAATCGTGTTCTCTTGGTGGTAACGGGTACCTGGCGCTCTCCATATGAAAGTCCGGCGAGAGTCAGACTGCAAACTAAGCCTGGCCACAATGCATGCGCTCTACTCCAGGTTAATCGCAGGCGACAGTGAGTTGCGGTAAGTGGAACACATCTGACAGGCCTACGAGCATATAGACTAATGTGCCCTGAGTGTCTGTACACGGTCTGCCTTAAAACTGTAGTACCGGTAGCTGAAGAGAGCTGACGATGTCTGATGTTGTGCTCCGTCTGTTTCTTTTGGCAGTAACTGTTAATACCTGTCCTCATTCGGCGTTGTAACTCGGGGGAGACTTGTGCTGTAACATCTACTCACATTACCATGATCTTGGAATCGTTGCCACAGCCTAGAGATGACACTCTGGGCAATCGCGCAGAGTGTCATCTCTAGGCTCCTCGTTGGAGGCCCACTCCCAGTTCCTCGGATACTTCCAGCTGGGTACGTCCACATTCCAGTCGTCCGATAATTCTACCACGTAAAAAATCATCCAAATGCTTCCTTTGTGCCATTACTATGCGGTTATTACACTGAAAGGCTTTTAAAGCGCTTGTGAACAATTTTACTTCTTTGCCACCATTCCTTATTTACCCTTCTCTTATACTCTCGTCATTGTGACGTACTATCCGCGCCATCTGGTGGTTTCCTGTAATTTGCATATTCTTCTTCAAGATGTGTGTGATAATTCTACAGGCGAAATTTTTATTTTAGAGTTCAATTTCTGTGTGATTCTGAATTATCCTTAATTTATGGACATGAGTGTATTATTTTCTCGATGAAAGTTAGAGAACTGATCGTTATCCTGGAAGGGAATCTCTTTAATTTTGAGATTGACCTTGAAGATTCAAGAATTTTTTTTATTGGAACAATTTTATTTGAAGTAGTAGAGTTCCTTTTCATGCTGTTTATTTTATATGCCTCAAAATGTTTTGGCATTATAAGTATGATATTTATTATTAGATTTTTCTCGCCAAGAATAAAAAAATTGAATTTCATTTGGAATTTATTCCATTACATTTTAAAACTAATTTCAATACATTGTCTTAAACCGTGGCTGACAAAGAAATTGGATTAGGACTTTCGATTTTTATCATTGTCGAATAACTTTTCATGGTACTGTGTTAATCTGGATTCTTTAGAATCCTAGGGATATTAATTATTGATTTTTCAAGATAAAGATTAAAGATCTGGATTGCATCTGCAATATCTTTTGCTTGTTTTCGAAAGGAGCTCTTCAAATTTGCTACAGGATTCTGGTTTTCAAACCACTTGGAACTAGACTCATTATATTCCTTTGTGCAAAAGTGTTTTAATGACTTTGTGCAGTTCGTAATGAATGTAGCGTAGATTATTCTATATTGCTCAAGCTATACTTACGTAGATTATCAAATTCAAGGAAATATTTTTGCATTTTGAAGATTGATTTTTAAAAAAATAATTTTCGGTCTTAGATTTAAAAAAAAACTAATACTAGTAAGTATAAAGCTGATATTAATTATAAAATTGATATTGAAAGTAAAAACTGATACTGATACTATTTATAAAATTGAGTCTAATAGTCATAAAATTGATACTAATAAGCATATAATTGATATTGATACTAATTATAAAATGGATACTAAAAATAAAAACTGATACAGATACTAATTATAAAATTGATACTAAAAGTAAAAACTGATACTAATTATTTCACAATCTGTAAAAATATGTTTCAATAATAGTGGCAGTCACATCCGTTAAAATATCTTCACGGCGTTATTACAGTACAAAAACCACTCACTGCGAAAAACATCCTTTCGCAATTAAGCTCTCTCATTTGTTTCGAAAGAGCCCGCGAACGACATTTAACTTTTCTCATTATTTTCTCTCTCCTCATTAAAGCAAAAACTCATTTTTTTAATTGGTGGATAATAGAAAAACGCGAAATTTTTGCCCGCTGATTTTCTTTCCTGATTGAACTGGAGCTCGGAGGCATCTCCATGGGGAAGACGACGTGATGCTGTACAACAACGCAGACGAAATTTTTGACGCCCCCCCCCCTCAAGAATCCTGCACTCTCCTCTTCCTTTAAAAAAGGAAAGAATTCACAGTTAATAAATAATAATAATAAAAATTTTTTAAATCAAATCCTACTTTCTTGTCACTCTATTACAGAAAAGTCCTTTACAAATAAAGTTGAAATTTTCCTCTTACATTTGACGCCATCTATTGGTAGATATACGTAACTTAAATCTAAAAAGCTAAAAAAATTAATTCATTACATTTAATTAAGAATTAATTTTTGAAAGAATTGTGTATTAACATCAAATGTCATCCACTACAAGTTTAAAAGAAAAATGTATTTGAACGTGAGTGGATGAATAAAATGTTATTTTATGAACCATTGAAAATTTGAACAAGATATATATAGGAAGAGTGCGAACTAATAGTAAGAATTGAATAAAAAATAGCAGATTACAATGCCACCTTTCTGATGACAGGCGATCGTTTTCTGGATTAAAAGCGAGTTTTACCAAATGGCTCGTTAGCAGAAAATGAAAAAAAAAAAAAAAAAAAAAAGGATGAAAGAGAATGTTAGCTCCCACCCCCTCCCACTTTTTTCCCCTTCTGCTCTTTCACAGTGAAGGCCCCTAATGATGGTTCGAATGCCACCTTCAGTACCGAATGCTGAATGCATCCCAATCCTCAGTGAAGAGAACTCAGTTCAGGAGTCAAATAAGACTCTCTCCATATGATCTTATGGGGCGAAAAAATGTGCGCAGCTGCTATTGATTTTTGCTCCTCCTCCTAATTGGTACTTGCTCCTTGGAGCCCTTGCTACCATTACAGTCGCGAAGCTCGAATAAGAGAGCACAAAGTGAGCTTAAAATATCTCATGCGTCACATTTGCCTTGTTTGACACACATTTTAAACACGCCTTTAATGTTCTTTGTTCTTGTCTTATGAGTTAAAGGATCGTCCTTAAAATGATACCACTCGAATCCTTTTAATGTAGTACTTTTATTTTTCGTGCTTCATAGTTTGCTAATAAAGAATTAAGCTACTTGTTGACACTTGTAGGCTACTTGAAAATAAAACAATTGCGTCTGCTGTTTTAATGGATGTGCACATTGCTATTTCATGCGTAATACTAGATGTTGAAGAGAGAATTAGGGTTGCATATATAATCCACAATGGAAATAAGGCTGAGCTTTAAAAAATTAATTTCAAGAATTATCTTTTAAATCATTATTATTTTAAACAAACTTTAGAACTTTTTTCCTTTTTTGTTGGCTAACCAAAATTGATTTACAGTTCCCAGCAATATAAAACCCTATGTAATAGATAGAACATTGTGTACAATATTTCATTGCATTCAATGAAACACACAATGTTGTTCATTGTATGTTTTCACGTTGTCATACAATAGAAAGGAGTAGATTTTTTTGTTCTCATGCAACTGGCAAACACTTACATAGTTGTCTTCAATGTCTTAAGGAAAGTGCTGCACTGATGTTATTCACTCAGCACTACACAGGATGTGCGTGTAGCTTGAAGATAAGCTACGGACGCAGAGTAACACTACCCCCACAGTGCTCTACGATCCCGTTAGACAGGGACCTACGGTTTAAAGTGGATTCAGAACCACTGCAAACATCCATGAAACTGCCGTGACTTAAACCTGAAAGCTGTGGTACCTAGCGCCAGAGCGCTAGCCACTCGGCCAGTAATACTAGATGTTAAAGAAAGAATTAGGGTAACGTACATAATCTAAAACGAAAATAAAGCCGAACTTACAAAAAATGAATTTCAAGAATTACCTTTTAAATCATTATTATTTTTCTTAATAAATTAGGGTGTTAAATAATTATTATTAATAATAAGCATAAATAAGGACAAGTTAGTTCTGTATACAAATTAAATTCGTACAGTTATACGTAATTCTTTGTGTATCCCGTTCTATTGGAAAATAAATATAATAATCAAAAAATATAAATAAAGGGAAAAAATAATGATGAAGTTATCTTTATCAGCACCAAGAAATTTAAAACAGAATTATAAAATCTGAATAATGTTTAGAGTTGAGTCTGATGGGCGATTGATTAACGCATTTATTCTCAGTTCCGCAGACTTCAGGTTGGCGTCCCAGCAGTACAATGTATGTTTATAGTGATTCGGGATCCATTTCAAACCGTAGATCCCTGTCTAATAGGAGTGTCGGGCGTACAGTTGACAACCCTACTCCTTAAAAAGAAAAAATCATTTCCTGTCTCGAAATCTACAGTAGACAGACGGCCTTGGCTGTCATGGGGGCTGAATTATACTATTGAATAGTCAAATTAACCAGGTTATTGATAAATAGTAAATTATACTATTTATCAGAAACGTGATGTACGTTTTTAAGTTTTCTCTCCCACAACACGAAAATGCGGCACCTCTGCATGCTTTCCAAGGAATGGAGTAGCATCGTGTACCACCTCCAGTGAATATTATATGTTAAACACGAAGATCCTGTCATAGAAGAAATACAATTTGCTTGTACATTTCATGACTTTAAATTAATTCGATAAAAATTCTTAATTGCATTACCTGAAAATTTAGCCGTTTCTAAAAGTATTCATCAAAGTAGCTGCTTGTGAATCACTCTAATTAAAATCTTTAAACCTCTCCAAACTTGTTGAACGCTCGCGGATTAGCTATCTCGAAACTTTTCAATTAACTTCTCTAAAACAAATCAGATTTAAAGCCGCCTTGCTTTCTGTAGAAAAGTGCGGGCGAACAACTTAATTTTTAAAAGGTACCAAAGACGACCCCCCTCTTTTAATGTTCTAAACAAGATCAATTCAGTTTTGACTCCCCCTTTTCTCGCACCTATTGATTTCCTGAGGAGAAAAGTAGCTTAAAATGAAGAGCAGCTCTACCTGAAAAGGTTCTTTCCGTTTCCCAGTCTTCAATCTGATTCATCCGCGCTGTATAAGCTGTTTTGCTTATAATCTGATTATTGAAATTCCCTTTGAATCCCTTTTTGTCTGGAAGGATTTTGAAATCGGCGAAAATATTTCTTCAATCTGCACAGATTGTCTGGATGGGCATGATGCTCGTCAAATTTTCAAACAAAATTCTAACGAATTCTTCGATTTTAATAATAAATAATAATATAAAATAAATTGTTGTTACTGTGTTTCATAGGATAAAATAATATTGCAAATATTACACAAATAGCAGAGCATTTTTTGCGGTTTATAAAGGGATAGGTTCAACTTGAAGAAAATTGATTTACTGCCCTGTTCAAAAGTACTTCTTTCTATATATACTCTTGTGTCCAAAAATAAGGCCAATTTTCAATTTAAAATGTCCGACGCTATTGGAATTTCAATTGTCGTACTGTCCTTGACATCTGTGTGAAATTTGACGTCAAAATATTCACCAGTGCTTGAGTTACGATTGGCTTTGAGGGACTCTAAAACTGATTTCGGCAATTTTTGAAATGTCTGAATGAATTGAGCAAAGAACTTGCATTCAATTTTGTTTGCGGAAACGTATACAGTGTTGCAGAGCTTTCCTACACCGGAAAGAAATGTTTAGAACTAGTATAAGCAGTTCAAAAAAGGCAGAGAACGCGTGAAAGATGAAGAACCCTCTGGTTGACTCTCAACCTCAACCGAAATTAAAGATTTGATGCTTGAAAACAGTCGATTTACAATTAGAGAAATTGCTGCTGATGTTGGAATTTCAAAAGGATCGGTCCATTAAATTTTGGAGCTCAAACGCGTCAAACTTTCGTTTAATACCGAAAACACTGAATGCGCCAGCTCACACTACATGGATTCTTCATGACTTTTTCGACAAAAATGAAACCCATATCGTACCACAACCACCGTATTCACACCGTGCGACTTCTGGCTATTCCCTAAACGTGAATCAGAGCGCGCTTTTGCAGGTCATCCCTGCCAATGACTTTTCAGCATGCATTGAGGATTGGAAAAAAAAAAAGTTGTCATAAGTGCATTGTGTCTGGAGGATTACTTTGCAGGCGATGGAATAAACTTTGAAAGAAAAAATAATTGGTCTTATTTTTTGGGCACAGCAGTATATCAGCACTTTATGAGCTGTTGGTGGCTGCACCACAAACTGATTTTGGACACTTAATATTGCTATTTGGCTTTGAAAATTTAAGCATTTATTTGCATCAATACAAGTTGTTTGTGTGTTAAATTTCATTTCATTCTAATGATGCCTTCACAGTGTTGCAATTTTTACAAGCATCAGTTTATTTGATTATAAAAGTTAGGAGTTTATTTGATTATGAACGTTAACCTTCCTACGAAAAAAAAAATTAATTTTTATTGACAAAATCAAATCATTGATAACAAAACAATAATGTGATTAAAAATAACTGCAGATGAACGCATTTTAATATGTTTATACTTATTTATTTTTACTGGTTTCTTCAAACTTTACGGGTATTATCTGTGTTCTTTGTTAATTAGCACAATGCATATTAATAATTTTATTGAATTTGAAAAATTTTTTTAAATAATTATTGGGATGATAAAATTACATCTTCCGCTTATATTACGTAATTTTAATTATAAAAAAGTCAATAAATATTTAATATGGGGTAAATTTAGATGAAACAGAAAAGTATTAGTAAATTTTCATTTTCAAGAAATTAAAATAAATATTTAGACCTCAATAAAGTTGCGTGCACTATTGATTAAAACATTTTATTAAAAGTGAAAATGGCGCATACATTTCCTTTCATTAAAAGATTGTGATTTACTTTTAAAAAATGCTTTAGCGCATAAAAGGAATCAGATCAAGTAGTCAAAATATGCATAGTGATTGAATGTACACGGAATAAATTCTTTATAGAAATTATACAACGAAAATAAGAAATTGTGGAAGTTAAACAGAAAATCACTCAACAGTGACCTAAGGTTTATTATATAGAGATTTGACGGCAATGCATGAAAAATCAGTCTGCTTTGTGGAAGTTTACAGGGTTTTCTTCCATGCAGAATACACGGCCTGATAGCCAGTTGGCTAGCGCTGCGGTCTTTGGTAAAACAGGCTCCAGGTTCGAATCCTGTTGGTGGCATGGATGTTTGTGAGTAGTTCGGAATCAACTTTTAACTGTAGGTCCCGGTCGTCCCGTATGACCGTAGAGTGACAAACCAAACCGAACCAATACATGCAGGCAAAAGTACCCTAAAAGTCCTTCCGGAAAATAATATTCTCTTCCCCTCGCTCGTTTGTTGTACACATGAGGCCCACCGATCTTTCACCTTTCCCCTTTTTAATTGGCGAGATGTAGGAAAAAGAAAAGAAAGGGTTTGATGACATCAAGTCAAAATGCTCGGCTTTTGTAAACATCTTAAGGTGCGAGATTGTCAGCTCTTATTTCGAGTTTTGATGAGATTCAACAAAATTCAGAGTACGAATTCATGAATCATGAATCACCTCTCGCATTGGCTTTGGGGCTGGCGGTGGGAGGGGGGGAGGTTGACATTTGAAAGGGGCGCCGGTGATTCTGCATTCTGGAAACCAGATGAGGCCGCCACGGAGCTGGCGTAATGATTAACATTTCGCAGCGACATTGTTTGCGGCGGAATATTGCAATTACACGGTCGCAGTCACAGAAACTCGATTATAATTGCGCCTCGCCAATAAACAAGTCTTAAACCGACTTCGTTCTCAGAACTACCCCACCGCTAAACCCCTCCTCACTCCCGACATTCAATGGGAATGATAATGAGCGTAGTGGGATGCCGACTACAAAGGATCTTAGTGTCTCCTGAAACTTAAAATTTTGAGAAAGAATTAAAAATACATAACATACTAAATAATAACATAGTACTGCGTCCGAAAAGTAAGTAAGTCCCGTTTTCAATTTATATTCCGCGGGGCTTATAGAGTATCAATTTTCATTTCATTTTTAGGTTGCTGGCACTATCCTTGACATCTGTGTGAAATGTGACGTCAAAATATTCATTAGCGTTTGAGTCACACTTGGCTTTGTGAGACGCTGAAACTGATTCCGGCGTAGGTAGAGAAGACGAAGAGCTCTCTGGTCGACCCTCCACCTTGACCGATCCCTCCCCACTTCTCCCCGACATTCAGTCGGAATGATAATATAGGTAATGGGATGTCAACTACAAATGATCTTAGTGTCTCCTGAAACTTAAAATTTTGAGAAGAATTAAAACAAACAAACAAAATTGAAATCTGCTCGTCAAACTTCAACTTATTACGTGTTAACATTCGAGAACGGATGGATATACGTTGCGCACGTTGCCACAGACAGTCCTTACTGAACATGTATATTTCAAATTCATGCCATGTCAATGCTACTTATTAAATGAATGCATCTAGATGAATTCTGAGATTTTACTTCGACCTCATTCGAATTGCGCGCACCTATAGAGATTCATCCATAAGAGTTTTGTGCCTCAGAATAGCATAGAATGTATCAAACAAACTATAGATTTGAATAAGAGGAATTATAGATTTGAACCACACAATTTATAGATTGAAGGACAATTTATAGATTGAATCAAACAATTTATAGATTTAATCGAACAATTTATAGATTTAATCGAACAATTTATAGATTGAATCAAACAAATTATATATTCAATCAAACAAATTATAGATTCAATCAAACAAATTATAGATTAAATCACACAATTTATACTGGATCAAACAAATTATAGATATAACTGGACTTTTAGGGAAGGGTCCATATTTGTGTCGTATGTGAAAAAAAATGCATAGAAGAGAAAAGAGCATAGTCGTCGTTGAGTGTCGTATGGGAAATACTAGGAATACTCCCATCTGGCATCTCCCGACTCTCGATGCAAAACACATTGTCACATTATGCACTGAGTCTCCTCGTTTCTGAAATCACTAACTAACTTCAGCTGGGCTCATTGCCACAGACAGTCCTTTAAACACAGCCATTTTAAATCTTTGCCCCGTCGATGCTACTTATTAAATTAATACATCTAAATGAATTCTGAGATTTTACGTCAACCCCATTCGAATTACGTGCTCCAATAGAGATTTGTCGATACGAGTTTTGAGCTCCAAGAAATGGCGAAAATGCCCGCCACAAAAGAAACTTTTGAAAGGAAAGTTTCCCTCCAGTTTGGAGGGGGCTTATCGAAGGTTTGCAGAGCCCCAACTTCGCTTATGAATAATACAGCATTTCAGGGGCGGCCCTGAAAGGAGTCTTTAAAGTGGAAAATTTGACCCCTAGGTGCTCCAGATAGCACCCATCCACTCGGCATCCTTGAAAGAAAACGGTGGCCATGGCAACACTATGAATTCATAGATTATTGTTTCCCTTCGACTTGGATCTGGTAGATGCGTTTTGTTGCACTTTCTCGACTAGAAAAGAGTTTTAAGCTATTCAACTCTGATTAGCGTTCAAACAATGCAAAGTAAATGTTGGGAAACACACAGGTTGGCAGTTTTCATTTTTCAAGTTATTTAAAAAACATGAAATGACTTCAAAAGAAGAGTTTTGTATTTTATCTTCAGAAATTATCATGTTATAAAAACTATTTATTATTTCTGTGTCCTTTATTTCATGTTAGGAAAGGTTCAATGTTAGTAATTGCTTTTTGATTTGAAATATTTGAATTCGATCAGAGGAATTATAAATTTAAAACTGAAGAATTATTGATGTGAATAAGAAGAATTATAGATGTGAATCAGAGGAATCATAGATTTGAATCAAACAGATTGTAGATTTGAATGAAAGGAATTATAGATTTTTATCAGACAAATTATAAATTTGAATCAGATGAAATATAGAAGTGAATAAGATAAATTAGAGATTTGAATCAAATGAGTTATAGATTGAATCCAACAAATTATAGATTCAATTAAACAAATTATAGATTGGATCGAACAAATAATAGATATAATTGAATTTTTACGGTAGGGTTCACATTTGTGCCACATGAGAAACGTTGCATGGAAGAGTAAAGAGCATAGTCGTCGGTCAGCGTCGTGTGGAAAAACCCCGGATACTCCCACCAGGCCCCGGATAACCCCGGATACCCTATTATCTATGCGAGACGCATTGTCACACTCTACACTGAGTCACCCCATTTATAAAATCAGTGGACTCACTTCAGCCTTTCTGCACTCTAGCTGTGCACGTTGCTACAGACAGTTCTAACTGAACGTGTAAATTTTAAATCCCTGCCACGTCGATGCTAATTATTAAATGAATACATCTAGCTGAATTCTGAGATTTTACTGCAACCCCATTCGAATTGCGTGCTCTAATAGAGATTCATCGATAAGAGTTTTGAGCTCCAAGAAATGGCAACAATGCCGTCCGCAAAAGAAACTTTTGGAAGAAAAGTTCCCCCGAGTTTGAGGGGGTTTATCGGAGCGCCCCGCTTATGAATAACACAGCATTTCATTGGTGGCCTTGAAAGGAATCTTTTAAGTGGAAAATTCGACCTCTGGATACTCCAGATAGCACTCATCCACCCTGCATCCTCCAAAGAAAGCGGTGGCCATGGCAACCTTATGAATTTATAGATCATTGTTTCCCCTTGACTCGTTTGAGGATCGGGCCGATGTGTTTTGTTGCACTTTCTGAAGTAGAAAAGAGTTTTAAACAATTCAAGTCTTGTTAGCGTTCAAACAATGCAAAGTAAATGTTGGGAAACACGAGTTGGCAGTTTCAATTTCTGAAGTTATTTACGAAACTTGAAATAGCTTCAAAAGAAGAGTATTGCGTTTTGTCTCCAGCAATTATTATGTTAGGAAAATTATTTATTATTTCTTGTGTCCTTTATTTCTTGTTAGGAAAGGTTCAATTGCTTTTTGATTTGAAAGAGTTGAATTCGAGGACATTAATTATAAACTTAAATAGGAGGAATTATAGATTTAAATAAGAATTATAGACGTGAATAAGAAGAATTACAGATTTAAATAAGAATTATAGACGATTTAAATAAGAACTATAGATAGATAAGAAGAATTATAGATTTAAATAAGAATTATAGACGTGAATAAGAAGAATTACAGATTTAAACAAGATAGACGTGAATAAGAATAATTATAGATTTAAATAAGAATTATAGATGTGAATAAGAAGAATTATAGATTTAGATAAGAATTATAGACGTGGATAAGAAGAATTATAGATTTAAATAAGAATTATAGACAGAGATAAGAAGAATTATAGATTTAAATAAGAATTATAGACGTGAATAAGAAGAATTATAGATTTAAATAAGAACTATAGATAGGGATAAGAAGAATTATAGATTTAAATAAGAATTATAGACAGAGATAAGAAGAATTATAGATTTAAATAAGAATTATAGATGTGAATAAGAAGAATTATAGATTTAAATAAGAATTATAGATGTGAATAAGAAGAATTATAGATTTAGATAAGAATTATAGACGTGGATAAGAAGAATTATAGATTTAAATAAGAATTATAGACAGAGATAAGAAGAATTATAGATTTAAATAAGAATTATAGACGTGAATAAGAAGAATTATAGATTTAAATAAGAATTATAGACTTGAATAAGAAGAATTATAGATTTAAATAAGAATTATAGACGTGAATAAGAAGAATTACAGATTTAAATAAGAATTATAGACGTGAATAAGAAGAATTATAGATTTAAATAAGAACTATAGATAGGGATAAGAAGAATTATAGATTTAAATAAGAATTATAGACGTGAATAAGAAGAATTACAGATTTAAATAAGAATTATAGACGTGAATAAGAAGAATTATAGATTTAGATAAGAATTATAGACGTGGATAAGAAGAATTATAGATTTAAATAAGAATTATAGACGTGGATAAGTAGAATTATAGATTTAAATAAGAATTATAGACAGAGATAAGAAGAATTATAGATTTAGATAAGAATTATAGACGTGAATAAGAAGAATTATAGATTTAAATAAGAATTATAGACGTGAATAAGAAGAATTACAGATTTAAATAAGAATTATAGACGTGAATAAAAAGAATTATATATTTAAATATAAATTATAGATGTGATTCAGAGGAATTTTAGATTTGAATCAAACAAATTATAGATTTGAATCAAATAAATCGTAGATTTCAATCAAACAAATTGTAGATTTCAATCAAACAACTTATAGATTTGAATCAGGGGAATTTTAGGTTTGAATAAATTGGAATTATAGATTTCAATCAGAAAATTTTATTATAGAGGAATTATAGATTTGAATCAGAGGAATCTTTTTTTTGTTCTGATGCAGCTGGCAAACACTTAGACAATTGTCTTGGATGTCTTAAGGCAAGCGCCACATCGACATTACTCAGTTAGAACTACCCAGGAGATGCGTGTAACTTGAAGATAACTATGGACGAGGAGTGACAACGCCCCCGTATAAAGAAATGAATAATGCTTTATATTGACCTATTAGGGGACTCATATTTCAATACTTATATTTACCACCTGATAAGACCTCATAATAATTTAGGGTGAGTGTACTTGTGATATACTCACCCTAATTTATTAAAAAAAAAAAAATAATAATGATCTAAAAGATAAAACTTGAAATTGATTTTTTTTTTGAGCTCGGCTTTTTTTCCCTGTTTGATTATAAGGTTATCCTAATACACTCTTCAACATCTAGTAATGCACACGAAACAGCTATGTGCACATCTATTAAAACGGAACACGCAATCGAAAAAAAGTTGGCATAAGTGCATTGTGTCCGGAGGGAATGGCTTTGAAGGCAATGAAATAAATTTGGTAGAATTAATAAAGAGTTTTTGAAAAAACAATATTTGGCCTTACTTTTTGGACACAGTAGTATTTTTAAAATGCAGAATTTCGATTGAAAATCTGACGGTTCTAGACAATTCTCCACAGATTGAAGAAATATTTCCCCTTATTTCAATATCCTGCTTCCTTCTAGACAAAAAGGGATTCAAAGGGAATTTCAATAATCAGATTATGAGCAAAGCGCGGAGAATCGGATTGAAGACTGGGAGACGGAATGAGCCTTTTCAGGTGGAGCGACTCTTTATTTTGAGCTACTTTTCACCCGGGGAAATCAATAGGTGCCAGATAGGGGGCGTCGAATCTGAACTGATCTTGTTTGGAACATTAAAGGGGGCGTCGTCTTTGGTACCGTTTAAAAATTAAGTTGTTCGCCGCACTTTTCACGGACAGCGAGGAGGCTTTAAAGCTGATTTGTTTTACAGAAGTTAATTGAAAAGTTTTGAGATGGCTAATCCGCGAGCGCTCAACAAGTTTGGCGAGGTTTAAAGATTTTAATTAGATTGATTCTCAAGCAGCTACTTTGGTAAATAAAGTTAAGACTTTGAGAAACAGATAAATTTTCAGGTAATAAAATTAAGGTTTTTCGACGAATTAATTTAATGTTGTGAAATGCACATGCAAGTTGTATTTCTTCTATGACAAGATCTTCCTGTTTAACATATAATAAACGCTGGAGGTGGTAAGCAATGCTATTCGGTTCCCTAGAAAATATACAGAGGGGCATCAGTTGCTTAAACTAAAAAACTTAAAAAACGTACACCATGTTATTTATAAATAGTATAGTTTACCATTTATCAGTAACCTCTTCATTATGATTGTTGAATAGTATAATTCTTTCTTCTTCATTGGCGCAACAACCCCATGGTAGGGCAAGGCCTACCGGCCGATTTTGAGACAGGAAATGTGTTCCTTTTTTAAGGAGTAGGATCGTCAGCCGCAAGCCGAACAATCCTATTAGACCGGGACCTAAAGTGGATTCCGAACCACTACTAGCAGCTAAGCTACCACCGGGACTCCTGCCCGACACCTGAGGCACCGAGCATTAAACACTCAGCCATCAAGCTCCCATTATAATTCTTTATAGAGATTATTTATAGACCGAGGGGCTAGCGCTCTAACGCTCGGTACCACAGCTTTCAGGATAGAGTCCCGGCGGTGCTATGGATGTTTGTAGTGCTTCTGAATCCACTTCAAACCGTTGGTCCCGGTCTAACAGGATCGCAGAGCTTTGCGGATGTAGTGTTACTCCGCGTCTGTAGCTTATCTTCAAGCTACACGCTCCTCCTGGTTAGTGCTAAGGGAGTAACGTTCGGTGCAACACTTGCCTTAAGGCATCGAAGACAATTGTCTAAGCGTGTGCCAGCTGCAATAGAACAAAAAAAACTACTTCTGTCAATGTGGGTTTCATTGAATAGAATGAAATATTCTATGCAATGTTCTATCTATTACGTGGTTTTTCTATTATTCAGGAACGTAAATCAATTTTGGTTAGCCAATAAAAAAAATGGAAACATAGTTCTAATGTTTGTTTAAAAATATTGTTTAAAATAATAATGATTTAAAAGATAATTATTGAATTCATTTTTTTAAGCTCAGCTTTATTTCCGTTTTAGACTATATATGTTACCCTAATTCTCTCTTCAACATCTATATTACACACGAAAACGCAATGTGTACATCCATTAAAACGGTAGACGCAATTGTTTTATTTTAAATAGCATTACAAGTGTCAACAAGTAGCTTAATTCCTCATGAGCAAAACGGGAAGCACGAAAAATAAAAGTACTACATTAAAAGGATTCGGAGTGGTATCATTTTAAGGACGATCCTTTAACTCATAAGACAAGAACAAAGAACATTAAAGGCGTGTTTAAAATGTTTGCAAACAAGACGAATGTGACGCATGAGATATTTTAAGCTCACTTTTATGCTCTCTTATTCGAGTTTCTCTGCTGTAATGGGAGCAAGGACTCCTAGTAGCAAGCACCCTTAGGAGGAGCAGAAATCAGTAGCAGCTGCGCACATTTTTTCGCCCCATAAAACCATATGGAGCGAGTCTCATTTGACTCCTGAACTGAGTTCTGTTCATTGGGCGGTGGGGAAGCATTCAGCATTCGATACTGTAGGTGGCATTCAAACCATCGTGAGTGGCCTTCAATGGGAAAGGGCAGGAGGGGAAAAAAGTGGGAGTGGGGCTAACATTCTCTTTCCTTCTTCTTTTCTTTCTTTTCATTTTCTTACAACGAGCCATTTGGTAAAACTCGCTTTTAATCCAGGAAACGATCAGCTGCCTTCATAACCGTAGTATTGCAATCTGCAGTTTTTTGTTTCAATTCCTACTAGTATTTCCCACTCTCCCTATATATATATATATATATAAATTGTTGAATCTTTTAATCGTTCATAAAATACTTTTATTCATCCACTGCAGTTCAAATACATTTCTTTTAAACTTGTAGTGGATGACACTGGATGCTAATACAGTTTTTTTCAAATGATTAATTCCTTCATTAAATTAAATTGATTAATTTAAATTTTTTTCAGATTTAAGTTGCATGTATCTACCAATAGATGGCGCCAGATGCAAGAGTAAAATTTCAACTTTATTTATAAAGGACTTTCTGCAATAGAGTGAGGAAAAAAAAGTAGAAATTGATTTAATTATTTTTTTTTTATACAGTCTGAGTAAAAACTTTAAGGCCAGTAGACATTTTTGAGAAAATGGAAACATTTAAACTGAGGAATTAAAATACCATTTGATTGATAATTATTGAGCTTAAATAAAAGTACAAAAAGTAGAAAAATTATTTGCAAATATTTCATTATTAGAAAATATAGCAGAACACACAGATGAATATTTGAGATTGAGTAAAAACTTTAAGGCCAACATAGAAAATAACATATAAGAAAAAAATTACAAATTCTTAGAAGGTTGTTCTTAGAAGGTTACTGAATTACTTCAAATATTCTTGTTTTCATGGATGAAACGAGTTTTTGACAAAGGGTGGGTTCGGTTTTATACCATTCATCTTCGATAGTAGATTTCAGCTCTGTTGTTGATGTAAAATGTCTCCCATTTGCATAAACTCTTCTTGCTAAGTCAGCCCAAAGGTTCTCGATTGGGTTTAGGTCAGGTGATCTAGCTGGCCATTTCACAGTTTCAACATTGTTGACTTGGAAACCAATTTTTTGTGCTGTTACTCGAATGGATCGGTGCATTGTCTTGCTGATATTTCCAATTTTCTCCAGCAAGACATTCAGCATTTGGCAAAAGATGATTTGTTAGGACATTTTGGTATCCTTGTGGATTCATTCTACCTCAAACGAATGCAATTGGGCCTACACCATTGTAAGAAAAACAGCCCCAAGTCATGACAGACCCTCCACCTAATTGGAGCTTGGAGAATATTTTCTTTTTCATTTCTTATATCATGCCAGTAGAAATTCCTGCCATCTGGTGCATCCAAATTCCATTTTTTTTTCGTTAGAAAAAAATAATTTCTATCCATTGGTTTTCCCAGGTCATGACTTTCTGGCCAAAGTTCAAACGCTCTATTTTGTGTCTCTGCAGTAACTGAGGCTTAGTCAATTTTACTGTATAAGTGTACCTTCCAGACCTTCTAATTGTGTTATAAATCGTTTTTTGACAAACTTTTAAACCTGTCGTCGGAATCAGTTTCCTGGTTGAGTACTTTCCAGTAGATGCAAGTTGGCAAACTTCTTCTTTCATCCGCGAGGACAAAGCTTTAGGTCTTCCCCCAGTATTCTTTTTACCATAATTGTCTTTCAATTTTAAAAATTGTTGACTACAGTCTTTGATCTTCCTATCTTTATCGCAATAGCACGACTACTCATTCCTGTTGAAGACAAAGCTTCGATCTGTCCTCTTCCCGATCAGTTAATTTCTTACCCTTCGCCATCTTCACAAAGATCACCAATACTTCGAAGAAACGTATGACAAATATGAAAATTGCAGCGTTGTCACAAGCTAGTAGTTGCAATGGTAATTACACGATTATATTATATTTATTTTAAAAAATGACTGGTGGCCTTAAAGTTTTTACTCAGGCTGAAATACTAATTTTGTAAATAACCACATGTTTCTCATAATTATGTATTTACAAATTATGTTTATAGCATGTATTTCTTATCAATGAACTTTAATAATTAATATTATTTGAATCCCTTTTATTTCATTTTTACATTTTCTCAAAATTTTTACTGGCCTTAAAGTTTTTACTCAGGCTGTATATTACTTGTTAACTGTGAATTTCTCTCATTTTTTTCAAAGGAAGAGGGAGTGCATGATTCTTGAGGGGGAGAGGGTGGTAAAAATGTCGTCTGCTTGTTGTGGCCAGCAGAACCCTCGTCTTCCCCACAGAGCAACCTCCGAGCTCCAGATCAATCAGGAAAGAAAAGGAGCGTGAAGAGCTTTTTCTCGCTTTCTATTAACCACCAACAGAAAAAAAAAGCTAGTTTTGCGCTTTATTGAGGAGAGAGAAAATAATGAGAAAAGTTAAATGCAGATGTTTCGACCCACGTCGAAACAAATGAGGTTGGGAGAACTTAATGGCGAAAGGATGTTTTTCGCAGTGAGTGGTTTCGTATTGTAATAACGGCGTGAAGATATTTTAATGGATGTTAACTACCTCTCTCTTATTGAAGAGAATTTTTACAGATTGCGAAATGATTCGTATCAGTTTTTTACTTTTAGCATCCATTTTATAATTAGTATCAGCATCAGCTTTATACTTATTAGTATCAATTTTTTTATTTTTGTTAATTTTAATTTTTATTTATTTTATTTTTTTGTTAAATTTTTTTAATTTTCGCATGTGATCACGTATGTTGAAAATAAAAAAAAGAATTCTTATCACGTAAGTAATACATTAATATTATACGGTTACAAATTATAAGGTGGAAATTTGAAATAAGTTTTGACAATGAATATGACAGCAGATAATATACAATAGCAAACTTTGCTGAAACATTATTTTATATTAGACAAATATTTACTTATTATTAGAGGATATAATTGAAAAACTGCCATATTTGTGATCCACCTATAGCATTTTTCCCACGAGATTAGATATAGAATTTCTGTTCCCAGGGGAAAGGAATGTATATTCTTTAACAAGTGCCTAATAAGTATCACTCAAATTTGAAAGTAGATAATCAGTGTTTTCTATATTTATAATACGTGCAATTAGTGTTTTGTTCTAATAAAAATAATCTGTCAGTCAAATCAGAGTCAGGGATAATGATACATCATGAAATTAGCGATCGTCTGTTCGAGCTTCATAGATCGAAATAATTACAGATTGGATATGACCTACGTTATGAGTATGGGAGTGAGTATGAGTATGAGTGGTGGATGATATACCATGGGCTGAGGAAGTGTCGAATCCAATGAGAAGTAAGGGAATCTGGGATTTTTCATAAAGGGTGAATTTTGGAGAAGAAGAGGAAGAGAGTTCTGGACGAGTGGACCAGAAATGTTGTTTTTATCCTCTTCTAGAAGTGCCAGAACAGACAGGATTTTCCGATCCCTTGTGGTATCGTGTGTTATGCCATGTAATAGTTAAGATCTACCGCAAACCAGGCAATTAGACTCGTGTAGACTCATAAACTCTGAAAATATCCTATGTTGGAGTGAACTGCATTTCAGAATCAAATTATATCTTTAATTTTCATTTATTTGTAAATAATAACGTGTAGTAACCCAGAGTTCTATAGATATATATATACATTACAGAACATATATTAACATAAAGGAATGCTTTTGCTTCTGATTATAAAACTCTGAAGATACGGTTATGTGATTATTAATAATGGAAACAAGCTGTTTTTTATTAAATTACTTACTAAATATATAAATAATTAGTTCAAATTATTTCCAAAAATTTCAGAAATCTTTTTCGCTAGAAACAATTTTCCTGTCTTTTATGCCATAAACATTTAAGAGTAAAAACAAAATAATCTTCATTATTTTAAATAGCAATTGATGAGGAACATAATAGTTGATACAAATAGCACCTTCTATTATAACAAATCGTCAAGGAGTGCACTGATTAGGCATTCTCTGGCGCTTGACGGCACATTTTTAAACCAAAACCCCTACATTAGCAATGCAAAATTTAAATTGCTTTTAAATGAATAAATATGTTATTTTTAATTTTAAATGTTATTTTTTAATACAATCCGTTCATTTCGGTTTGCTGCTGTTAATGACATTAAAATGTAAAAGGAATATTTAAAACTATCAGTCGACCGCGGATTGGTTCTCATATATTTTTGACTGTACATGACTACTATTACCATCCCACACCACTGTGCCTAGAACTTAGTTGCCCCTTTGCAGTTTGGGAATGATGTGGGTCTGGTTGGGCTCTAATTTCCTATGAGACCGGGACCTGCGGTTTAAAGTGGATTCCTAACCACTACAAACATCCATGGCACCGCCGGGATTTGAACCCGATAACTGGGGCACCGATTACCAGAGCGCTAGCCACTCGGCCATCAGGCCCCGACTGTACTTGAATAAATAAGGGCCAACAATATCACTTTTACTATTTTACAATTTAGGAGTTGTCTGAGGACATATGGAGTTTGGAGGCAAAATGGACGACCTATAACCTATAAAGAAACAAATAAAAATTTCCTTTTATATTAAATTTGCATTAAAAAAATTATATTTTTAAATAGCAGTACTGTTTCCCATTATTTATAGTCGTAAGTCCCACACAAATCATTACAAATTCAAACACAGAAACTCAAATATGCCATCTCTTCATCAGAAGCTAGAAGGAAATTCAAGAACAGCATGATATTATGATTTATTGAAAAAGTGACTTAAAAATAAAAATGTACAAAAACTTCTTTCGCGAAGTGTTTGCATTACATTAGTGTTTGGAAGCAACGAAACAAGGTTTATTGTGCAGTTTTTACCTAAAAAATAATAACACTTCACAATAGCTTCGTTTCAATATGAGAAGGGCAATAAAAAATATCTCCCTACTTCGTGTAAATCAAATCTCGAAAAATAAACCACATAAAAAAAAATTCACAAAAATAAATATGTTTCAGCCTGTAGTACAGCGCAATTGAATGTTTCCGACAAACCGAACCGCGTCGGACACATCGGATAATTCACTAATATTTCTTCCCCAGAATAGCTTATTTCGCAAATGCAGGTCGAGTCAGCCATTTCGAATTCGGAATATTTCAACAAGAGTCGGTTGAATTCCATTATTCACTTAGCGTCCGGCTGTGAATAGAATCCGGAGCGCCTCTTGGTGACAGATGTCGACATCGCTTTGCGATTCACGTAATTGCCTCTGGTGTTGGCCATATTTTTAGATTAAGTTTAAGCGTAGCAAACTCAATCAAAATTATTAATTTTATTTCCAATGGCAGGCTACAATAAGCAACAAGTAATATATTTTAAAAAAATTAAGTCAATTCCTACTTTGTTTCACTGTATTGGAGAAAAGTCCTTTACAAAAAAAGTTGAAATTTTTCTCTTACATCTGGCGCCATGTATTATTAGATACATGAAACTTAATTCTAAAAAAAACTAAAATCAATTAATTAAATTTAATGAATGAATTCATATTTGAAAAAAACTGTATTCACATCCAGTGTCCTCCACTACAAGTTCAAAAAAATGTATTTGAATTTGAGGGGATGAATAAAAGGTATTTTATGAACGATTGAAAATTTGAACAAGATATATACAGGGAGAGTATTCCTAATAGTAGGAATTGAATAAAATAAAAAGAGCACAGGGAATAATTTCGGCTACGTCCATCGAAAAATGCATCTCTTGTCTTGAAGATCTTAACTCAAAGGGCCAGGATATCGTTTTGCAGTGGATCCCAAACAATTGTGGGATCCTGGGTAATGAGAAGGGGATTCTCTTGCAGCTGCCAGACATTTACGCAGTTGTCTTGGATACCTTAAGGCCAGCGCTGCACTGACGTTACTCACTTTGCATTACCCAAGAGGCGCGTGTAACTTGAAGATAAGGGGAGTAACAATGTCCCCGCAACGCTCTACGATCCTATTAGGACCGGAACCTACAGTTTAAAGTGGATTCCGAACCACTACAAACACCCATGGCAACGCCGAGATTCGAACCCGATATCTGTGGTACCGAGTGCCTGGGCGCTAGTAAGTCGGCCATCAGGCCCCATTGATCAAAATTATATGTTTGATAAAAATTAGTTTTGTGGTTTGGAAACAAGGCTGACGAATATACTACTGTGCCCATGCTAGCAGTGACCAATTATTTTTTCTCAAAAACTCCTTGTTTATTCTAACAAATTTATTTCATCATTTCATTTATTTCATGCTGATGATGTTGGAGTTTCAAAAGGATCTCCAACGCGTCTAATCTCAATTGGTACCGAAAACACTGCATTAATTCTTCTTGACTCTTTCGCCAAAAATTAAATCCCTGTATTTCCACAACCAACATATTCACATTGTGCGACCTCTGGCTATTCTGTAAACTCAAACGACTGCTCCGTGGACATCGTTTTGAGTCGACTGGAGAGATTCAACGTGAATCGGCCAACGCTTTGAAGACCATCCCTGCCAACTTTTTAGCATGCATTGAGGATTGGAAAAATGCTGGCACAAGTGCATTGTGTCCGGAGGGGATTCCTTTGAAGGCGATGAAATAAATTTGGGAGAATAAATAGAGAGTTTTTGAAAAAAAAAAAATAATTCGTCTTACTTCTTGGGCACAGTAGTTTTTATTCTCAAAAAGGTATAACAATTCCAGTCAAATGCCGTCCATCCCATTTTGCTCGAAGTATAAATAAAAACTGACTTCAGGTGAAACTGGGTTAAAAAAAATTTATGAGCATGTCACCTGGGTACTTGGAGGAAGTCGGGGAAAAAGAAAAGACAGATCTGGGATGGTGGGACTCCCGCTGAAAGAGCCATCTCTTTATTTGGCCGGAAGATTAACACTTCATCAATGTGCACGAGAGATTAGAAAGTGTACTTTAATAAATTTAACAAAAGGTGTGTCAGATTCAGGTTTGCAAACTTTAGGAGTCGCAAACTTTTTCTTTCTGAAACTCTAAGTGCTGCAGATTGTTGGGCCGGAAGATTTACATTTCATCAATGTGCATGAAAGACTAGAAAGGTAGGTCAGAACTAGAGAAGAAAGAGAACTAGAGGGTTTGGAAACTTTAGGAAGGCAAACTTTTCTTTCATTTTTAATACTTCACTTAGTGGATGGTGTTACAAAAAATGATGGAGTTTCAGTGTTTCCTCAAAATCCCTTCATGCCACACACAAACGCAACGGTAGCAGGATGAAGGATTATACGAATATTGAGTCCCCGATATGCATCTGGAGTACTACTGTGCCCAAAAAGGAAGATAAGTTATTTTTTTCTCAAAAACTCTTAATTTATTCTTCCAAATTTATTTCATCGCCTTCAGAGTAATGCCCCCCTCCGGACACAATGCACTTCAAGCCAACTTTTTTTTTCCAATCCTGAATGCATTCAGAAAGTCATCGGCAGAACGGCTTCAAAGCTCGAGCCGATTCACGTTTAATCTCTTCAGTCGACTCAAAACGATGTCCCCAGGTGGTCTTTTGAATTTAGAGAATAGCCAGAAGTCGCACGGTGGGCATGCGATGGTTTGTGGAACAATAGGCGTTTGATTTTTTGGCGAAAACGTTACGAAGATTCAAGATGCAAGATCTTGGCCAATGAATTCAGACATCTTTTCATTTATTTTCCCAAAATAATTTAATAAAGTCTTATTATATCCAGTAACATCACAGTAACAAACACATACATATTAAATGTCAATTAGATGAACTTCAACTCTGTAAAAAACACATATCAAGTGTAAATTAGATGAGCCTCAACGCTGTAAAAGACACAGCTGCATTGACTGTAAATTAGATGAGTCACGACACTGTAATAAGCACATATTGAATATAAATTAAATGAACCTCAATACTGTAAAAAACACTTGATGGAATTAGATGAGCCTCAACACATTACAAGCACATATATATTAAATGTATATTATATGAACTTCAACGCTGTCAAGAGTGCATATAAGTTGCGAATTAGACATGCTAAAATACTGTAAGAAGCCCATATTGACTGTAAGATAGACGAGCCTCAAGACTGTAAAAAGCATATACTGACTGTAAATTAGGAAGCCACAACACTGCAAACGGCACAGGTGTATTGACTGTAAATTAAATGAGTTTCAACACAGTAAAAAGGCACAAGCATATTAACTTTGTAATTTAGAGGAAGGAGACTGACAAACTTTTAACTTGATGACGCTTTGGCGAAAAAAAGTAAATGGAGAGATTACCTTAACTCACCAAGTCATCCATAAACGGCTTCCTAACTGATTAATAAAGTGGTTTTGGGGCAAACTCCCCGGACCATCGATTGGGGCTCTTTATTAACAACTGCGATTTTCCCCAAAATTTTTAAAAAGAGCCTGTGGCAAGAAAAGCAGCCACTTAAGGACACTTCTTTCTTGGCCAAAAGAGTCCCCACCAATTTCAACCAAGTTGAACCCCTTTGGCGAATTAACGAGATTTTCTATTTTCATCGATAATGCAATATCAAAATTGTGGAGATTATTTGGTGGGGTAGAAAAATGATTGGACAGACACTCTATGAGTTATTTGCTTGGCGGCCGCCCTGCTTGCAGAAGCATCGATTTCTTCAGAAGAGTTCCCGGTTTCGTGATAAATTTAACAATCACAAGGCAGGACATATTTTCTTTGCAGGCTCATAAAATGGACTTTCCTATACTGCCATGGACGACAGGAGACAGCCATTCATAATTCTCGGCCGTCTTTGAACTGTTTTTTTTATTATTGAAAAAATAATGAAATTTTTATGTAAATATCAATCAATTGAATTTATTTTCCCAATATAATTTAATAAAGACTTACTACTGTGCCCAAAAGTAAGATAAATTATTTTTTTCCGAAAATATAATAAAATATTTATAAAATAGTAATTGTTAAAAATTATCCAAAAACTCTTTACTTATTCTTCCAAATTTATTTCATCGTCTTCAAAGTATTCACATCCGGACACAATGCACATACGTCAGCTTTTTTCCAATCCTCAATCTATGCTAGAAAGTCATCGTAAAGGGATGACCTTCAAAGCGCGCAGATTCACGTTGAATCTCTTCAATTGGCACTCGTGGTCCTTTGAGTTTAGGGAATAGTCAGAATTCGCACGGTGAGAATACGGTGGTTTTGGAAGTATATGGGTTTCATTTCTATCGAGAAAGTCCGACGAATCAAAGCAGTGTGAGCTGACTTATTCGGTGTTTTCGGTACCCATCGAGATTTGACGCGTTTGAGATCCAAAACATCTTTAGATACGGAATTTTGAAATTCCAACATCAGCAGGAAGATCTCTAATTGTAAATCGACGGTTTGCAAGTACCGAATCTTTAATTTTTGGACGTGATCTTTGTTAGTTGAGTTTGGTGGCTTTTTCGTCATCAACGTTTTCTCTGTCTTCTTTGAACTGTTTATACCACCTGTAAACATTTCTTTCCGATATAGGAATGCTCACCGAATGCCTTCTGCAACATTCTATACTTTTCCGCAAACAAAATTGAATGCAAGTTCTTTGCTCAATTAATTAGGGCATTTCAATAATCACATGAATCAGTTTGAGCGTCTCCCAAAAGACAAGCGTTACTCAAACACTAATGAATATTTTGACGTCAAATTTCCCACAGATGTCACGGACGGTGCCAGCAATCTAAAAAGAAATTCCGTAAGCCCCGATATATTTAAATTGAAAACTGGTCTTACTTTTTGGACACAGTATTAGGAGTTATTGCAGGGCCGCCCTGCCTGAAGCATTGATTTCTTCAGAAGAGTTTCAGCGGTTTTCGTGATAAATTCAACAATCACAAAAGCCGGACGTATTTTCTTTGCAGGCTCATAAAATGGATTTCCTGTACTGCCATGGACGGCAGGAGGCAGCCATTTATAATTCTGGGCCGTCTTTGAACTGTTTGGTTTTGTTATTATTGCAAAAATAATGCAAAATATTTTATGTAAATATTAATCAATTCAATTTTTTAAATTTATTTTTCTAGAATAATTTAATAAAGTCTTATTATATTTCAGCTTTTGAATATAAGGCATAAAAATAGATTTATCAAGTAAAGAAATGAATATCATTTAAAATTCTAAATAAATCTAGCACAAACCTTTAGAAACATAAGAAAAATATAAATAAAGGATTTTTAAGAATGTAGACAAAAAAAAAAATTATTCGCACTTGTTTATTTGTATTCGCTCTAAAGGCTGACTGATATTGACTATATAATGACTGTAATTTTTTTTTTATTGAAAAAATAATTTTATGTAAATATTAATGAATTCAATTTTTCTTCATTCATTTTCCCAAAATAATTTAATAAATACTTATTACATCGAGGAACAACACAGTAACAAACACAGACATATTAACTGGTAATTACGTAAGCTTCAACACTGTAAAAAGCATATATTGACTGTAATTTAGATGAGCTTCAACACTATAAAAGGCACAGATGCATTGACTGTAAACAATGACTCACAACTCTGTGAAAACACATATTACTTGTAAAGTAAATGAACCTTTACTCTGTAAAAAAGCACATATTGATTATAAATTAGATATGCTTCAGCAATGTAAAAGTGCATACTGACTGTAACTTAGTTGAGCCACAACACTGTAATATGCACAGATATATTAACTGCAATTTAGAGGAAATAAACTGACAAACTTTTAACTTGATGACGCTTTTGCGAAAAAAAAAAAAAAAGAAAAGGACAGAAACCTTCTCTTTTTAACTCATCAGGTCATCAATAAAAGGCTTCCTACCAGATTAATAAAGCAGTTTTCGGGCAAACCTCCCCCCCGGATCATCGATTGGGGCTGTTCATTAACAACCGCGGCTTTTCCCCAAAATCTTTTCAAAGAGCTTCGCAAAGAAAAGCCAACCACTTGAGGGCTCCTTTTTTCTTCGCCAAAGACTCGCCGACATTTCCAGCAAAGTTGAATTCCCTCGCCGAATTAACCAGATTTTCTATTTTTATCGATAACGCAATATCAAAATTGCGGAGAATATTTTGCAGAGTAGAAAAAATGGTGGAGCAGACGCTCTATGAGTCATTGCAGTGGCCGCCCTGCCTGCAGAAGCATCGATTTCTACAGCAAAAGTTCTCCGGTTTTCGTGATAAATTTAACAATCACAAAGGCAGGACGTATTTTCTTTGAGGCTCATAAAATGGATTTCCTATAGTGCCATGGAAGAAAGGAAGCAGCCATTTATAATTATGTGCCGTCTTTGAACAATTTTTTTTTTATTATTATTGAAAAAAAATAATACAAAGTTTTATGTAAATATCAATCAATTCAATTTTTCTTCATTCATTTTCCCAAAATAATTTAATAAAGTCTTATTATACTGAGGAACAACGCAGTAACAAGCACAGACATATTAACTATAAACTAGAAGACCTTCAACGCTGTAGAAAAGCACATATTAATTGTAAATCAGATATGCCTCAGCACTGTAAAAAGCGTATATTAACTCTAAATTAAATGAGTCTCAACGCTGTAAAAAGCACATACTGACTGTAAATTAGATGAGCCAAAACACTGCAAAAAGCACACATTCATTTTAAATCACATGAACCTCAACACTGCAAAAAACATTTGATTAAATTAGATGAGCGTCAACACAGTAACAATCCCAGGCATATTAACTGTAAATTAGAAGACCTTCAACGCTGTAAAAGCACATATTAATTGTAAATTAGATATGCCTCCGCACTGTAGAAAGTATATATTAATTGTCATTTATTTTAGAGTCTCAAAACTAAAAAAAGGCACGCATTGATTTTAAATTCAGCGAGTCTCAACACTGTAAAAAGCACAGAGACATTAGTTGTAAATTAGATGAACCTCCACAATATAAAAAGCATGGACATAATAACTTTAAATTAGATGAACCTCAACGCTGTAAAAGCAGAGACATATTAACTATAATTTAGAGGAAGGAAACTGACAAAATTTAATTTGATGACGCTTTTGCGAAAAAACAAAATGAAGGAAAAACTTCGCTTTTTTAACTCAGCAAGTCATCCATAAACAGGCTTCCGACCTGATTAATAAAGTGGTTCTCGGGCAAATCCCCCTTCCCCCCCGGACCATCGATTCGGGCCGTCAATTAACAACTGCGACTTTTCCCCAAAATTTTTCAAAAATCCTCGCAAAGAAAAGCCAACAGCCCTTCTGTCTTCACCCAAAGTTTCTCCGTCATTTCCAGCCAAGTTGAATCCCTTAGCGATTTAACGAGATTCGTCTATTTTTATCGATAATGCAATATCAGAATTGTGGAGGATATTTGGCGGGGTAGGAAAATGGTGGGGCAGACGCTATATAGGAGTTATTGCAGCGGCCGCCCTGCCTGCAGAAGCATCGATTTCTTCAGCAGAGTTCCAGTTCTCGTGATAAATTTAACAATCACAAAGGCGGGACGTATTTTCTTTGAGGCTCATAAAATGAATTTCCCATAGTGCCATGGACGAAAGAAAGCAGCCATTCATAATTCTGGGCTGTCTTTGAACTGTTTTTTTTATTAGTATTGAAAAATAATGCAAAATGTTTTACGTAAATATCAATCAATTCAATTTTTTTCTCAAAATGTTTTACCCAAAATAATTTAATAATGACTTATTGCATCGAGTAAGTAACAACACAGTAACATATAGTAACAACTTAACACAGTAACAAACACAGACATTTTAACTGTAAATTAGATGAACTTTCACTCTGTAGAAAGCACAGGTATATTTACTCTAAATTAGATGATCCCGAAACTATAAATAGCACATATCAGTGTAAATTTGATGAGCCACAACACTGTAAAAAACGTATATTAACTGTTAATCAAATGAGTCTCTACACTGTAAAAGCACATACATATTAACTGTAAATTATATGAGTGTCAACGCTGTAAAAAGCACATATTAAATGTATATTAAATATGTCTCAGTACTGTCAAAAGCATATATTAACTTTAAATTAAATTAGTCTCAAAACTGTAAAAAGCACATATTGACTGTAAAATAAATGAGTCTCAACAATAGACTGTAAACTACGTATAGACTGTAAATTAGATGAACCTCAAGACTATAAAAAGCGAATTATATGAGCCACAACATTTTATAAAGCACATATGGAGTGAAAAATTAGATGATTCTCAAGACTATAAAAAAACACATATCGAGTGTAAATTAGAGGAACCTCAGCATTGTAAAAATCACATATTGAATGTATATAAAATCAATCTCAACCCTGTAAAAAGCACATATTGACTGTAAATTAGAGGAGCCACAACACTGTAAAAAGCACAGACAGACATATTAACTGTAATTTAGAGGAAGGAAACAGACAAACTTTTAACTTGATGACGCTTTTGCGAAAACAGAGAATGGTCGGAAAACTCATCAAGTCATCAATTCGGAATTTTAACTCAGCAAGTCATCAATAAACGGCGTCCGACTTCATTAATAAAGTGGTTTTGGGGCAAACCTCCCCCGGACCATCGATTGGGGCAGATAATTAACAACTGCGACTTTTCCCCAAAATCTTTTCAAAGAGCCTCACAAAGAAAAAAGCGACCTCTTAAGGGCAATTCTTTCTTCGCCAAAGACTCTCCGTCATTTCCAGCCAAGTTGAACTCCCTCGCCGAATTAACGAGATTTGGCTACTTTTATCGATAATGCAATATCAGAAAAGTGCAGAATATTTGGCGGGGTAGAAAAATGGTTTATCAGACGCTCGATGAATTATTGCAAAACGGCCGCCCTGCCTGCAGAAGCGTCGATTTCTTCATCACAGTTTTCGGTTTTCGTGATAAATTCAACAATCACAAAAAGCCGGACGTATTTTCTTTGAGGCTCATAAAATGGATTTCCTATACTGCCATGGACGAAAGAAGGCAGCCATTCATAATTCTGAGCCGTCTTTCAACTTTTTTGTATTATTATTGAAAAAAATAATGCAAAAATGTTTTATGTAAATATTAATCAATTCAATTTTTTTCATTCATTTTACCACAATAATTTAATAAAGACTTATTATATCGAGAATTTTGAAATGTAAACGGGGTTAAAATAGATTTATCAAGTAAAGAAATTAATATCATTTGAAAGTCTAAATAAATCTTGCCTAAAACTTTAAAAAATTGAAAAATATAAATTTATAATTTTTACGAAAGTAGACCAAAATCAAACAAAATTATTCATTCTTTTTTATTTGAATTCGCTCTAAAAGGCTGGCTAATATTGATTTTATATTCACTGTAAAACCCACATTGATTGTAAATTAGATAAGCATCAACACTGTAAAAGCCCCAGATGCATTGACTGTAAATTAGATGAGCCTCAACTCTTTAAAAGTCACATATTAATTGTAAATTCGATATGCCTCAACACTGTAAAAAACACATATTGACGGCAAATTAGAACAGCCAAAACACAAAAAACACACATTGATTGTAAATTAGTTTGAACAACACTGTAAAAAACACATATTGATTAAATTACATGAGCCTCGACATAGTAACAAGCACAAACATATTGTCAGTAAATTAGATGATTCTGAACACTGTAACAGGCACAGATGCATTGACTATAAATTAGAAGTGCCAAACATTTTAAAAAGCCCATATTGAGCGTAAATTATATGAGTCTGAGAGCTATAATAGGTACAAGTACATTGACTATAAATTAGAACAGCCACAACACTGTAAAAGCACATATTGACTGCATTTAAAGGAGCCAAAACATTGTAAAAGTCGAATTTTTAAATTAAATGAGCCTCAACTTACAGTAACAAGCACTGACATATCAGTAACTTAGTCGAAGAGCCGTAAAAAGCAAATTTTGAGTGTAAATCAGATGAGCCTCCAAGATTATAAAAAGCACATATTGACTGTAAATCAGATGAGCTTCAAAGATGTAAAAAGCATATACATATTGAATGTAAATTAGATGAGCCTCAATACTGTAGAAGGCACATATTGACTGCAAATTAAATGATTCTCAACACTGTAAAAAGCAGAGACATATTAAACGTAATTTAGAGGAAGGAAACCTGACAAACCTTTAACATGATGACGCTTTTGCGAAAAAGAAAATTAACGGAAAACCTTCGCTTTTTTAACTGAGCAAGTCATCCATAAACGGGCTTCCGACCTGATTAATAAAGTGGTTTAGGGGCAAACCTCCCCCCCGGACCATCGATTGGGGCTCTTAATTAATAACCGCGACTTTTTCCCAAAATCTTTTCAAAGAGCCTCGCAAAGAAAAGCGACCACTTAAGGGCACTTCTGGCGCCTTATTTCTTCGCCAAAAGACTCGCCGTCATTTCCAGCCAAGTTGAATTCCCTCGGCGAATTAACGAGATATGTCTATTTTTATCGGTAATGCAATATCAAAATTGTGGAGAATATTTGACGGTGTAGGAAAATGGTGGAGACTCTGTATATGAGTTATTGCAGCGGCGCACTGCCTGCAGAAGCATCGATTTCTTCAGCAGAGTTCCGGATTTCATGATAAATCTAAGAATCACAAATCATTTCCTATACTGCCATGGACGAAAGGAGGCAGCGATTCACAATTCTGTGCCGTCTTTGAACTGTTTTTTTTTATCGAAAAAATAATACAAAATGTTTTATGTAAATATCAATCAAATCAATTTTTTTTTTCATTTTTTCCCTAAATTATTTTAACACAGTCTTATTATGTCGAGAAATTTTGAAATATGTGGGGTTTAAAATAGATTTATCAAGTAAAGAAATGAATATCATTTGAAAGTCTATATAAATCATACCCAAACTTTAAAAAATATAAATATGTTATGGTTATTTGATTGTTATTGTTATTGTTATAAGTTATTGTTATATTGTATTTTTTATTATTTTATTTATTAAAATATTTATTTAAGATAATGTGATATATTCTCTTAATTTTATAATACATGTGTGTAAGTGAATCTTATTTCCGTTATAATAATTTCTATATTAATCAAAAGTTTATAGGTTTGCTTTGTCGCTGTACGGTCATGTTGCGCACACTTTAGGCTAAATAGACCGGGACCTACCGCTTAACGTGGATTCTGAAGCACTCACAAACAACCCCGTTCACCACCAGGATTGGAACCTGAAACTTGTGGTGCCAAAGGCCAGAGCGCTACCCATTTATCCATCAGGCCGCCAAAAGTTTATAAAGTTTATCTCTATAAATTCAATAATTTTTTTTGCTAACTCACAGGCACTACAGAGTTCATGTTGGTCCATGGCCGTCTGCCTACTGCCAGATTCGAAACACGAGATGTTTTCTTTTTACTGGTTAAGGTTTAATTACGGTTTAAAGTGTATTCCGAACCAGTAGAAATATCCATGGCACCATGGCGACTATAGCCCGAAATCTGTGTCACGGAGCCCCAGTCACTCGGCCATCAGGCCCCTTTCATATATCTCGGTAGTTCTTTAATTCAGTAGAAACTCAGATAACTTTTTTAATCAATAAATATTTTTAAATACACACTCAAAACTGTAAAAAGCATAGACATATTAACTGCAATTTAGACGAAGGAAACTGACAAACTTTTAACTTGATGACTCTTTTGCGAAAAAAAGAAAATGAATTGGAAACCTTCGCTTTTTTAGCTCAGCAAGTCATCCATAAACGGCTTCCGACCTGATTAATAAAGTGGTTTTCGGGCAAACCTCCCCCGGTTCATCGATTGGGGCTCTTAATTAACAACTGCGACTTTTCCCCAAAATCTTTTCAAAGAACCTCGCAAAGAAAAGCGACCACTTATGGGTAGCTTCTTTTTTCGCTAAACATTCACCGTCATTTCCAGTCAAGTTGAATTCCCTCGCTGAATTAACGAGATTTGTCTATTTTTATCGATAATGCAATATCAAAATTGGTAGAAAAATGGTGGAGCAGACGCTCTATGAGTCATTGCAGCGGCCGCCCTGCCTGCAGAAGCATCGATTTCTGCAGCAGAGTTCTCAGGTTTTCGTGATAAATTTAATAATCACAAAGGCAGGACGTATTTTCTTTGAGGCTCATAAAATGGATTTCCTATACCGCCATGGACGAAGGAAGGCAACCATTCTTAATTCTGCGCCGTCTTTCAACTTTTTGTATTATTATTGAAAAAATAATACAAAATGTTTTATGTAAATATCAATCAATTCAATTTTTGTGATTTCCTACTATTAGTTCTCCCTATATATATCTTGTCCAAATTTTCAACCGTTAATGAAATACTTTTTATTCATCCACTCAAGTTCAACTACATTTTTAAAACTTGCAGTGAATGACACTGGATGTTAATATAGTTTTTCAAATATTTATTCATTCATTAAACTTTATTAATTAATTTTAGTTTCTTTTACATTTAAGTTGGATGTATCTAATAACAGATCTCACCAGATGTAAGAGGAAAATTTCAACTTTGTTTTTAAAAGACTTTTCTGCAATATAGTGAAAGTAGGAAAGTTGATTAGTTTTTAATATTACTTCTTTTGATTATAATTGAAAACATAATGCAAAATGTTTTATGTAAATATTAATCAATTCAATTTTTTTTTTTCATTTATGTTCCCAAAATAATTTAATAAAGATCTTTTTATATCGAAAACTTTTGAAATATACGGAGTTTAAAATCGATTTATCAAGTAAAGAAATGAATAACTTTCGAAACACTAAATAAATCTTTCACAAAACTATAAAAATTTTAAAAATATAAATAAATGATTTTAAGAAAGTAGACCAAATTAATAGAAAATTATTCATACTTATTTATTTGATTTCGCTCTAAAAAACTGACTGATATTGACTCTATATCGACTGTAAAAACCCACATTGATTGTAAATTAAATGAACCACAATACTCTAAAAAACACATATTGAGTAAATTAGATGAGGCGTCAACACAGTAACTAGCACAGACATACTAACTGTAAATTAGATGAGCTTCAACGCTGTAAAAAGCAAATACTGATTGTAAATTAGATAAGCCAAAACACTGTAAAAAACATATATTGATTAAATTAGAGGATATTCAACACAGTAATAACCACAAACATATCAAGTGTAAATTAGATGAGCTTCAAAGTTGTAAAAAGCACATATTAATTGTAAAATAGATTTGTCTCAGTACTGTAAAAAGCATATATTAATTGCAAATTAAATGTCTGAAGACTGTAAAAAGCACATACTGACTGTAAATTAGATGAGCGTCAAGACTATAAAAACACATAGCGAGTGTAAATTAAATGATCCACAACACAGCAAAAAACACTATTCAATGTAAATTAAATAAACCTTAACACTGTGAAAAAGCACAGACATATTAACTGTAATTTAGAGGAAGGAAACTGACAAACTTTTAACTTGATGACGCTTTCGCGAAAAAGAAAATGGTCGAAAACCTTCGCTTTTTAATTCAGCAAGTCATCCATAAATGTGCTTCGGAGCTGATTAATAAAGTGGTTTTCGGGCAAACCTCCCCCCGGACCATCGATTGGGGCTCTTAAATAACAACGGCGACTTTTCCCCAAAATCTTTCAAAGGGTCTTCCAAAGAAAAGCCAACCACTTAGCGCACTTCTTTCTTCGCCATAATTTCCAGCCAAGTTGAATTCCCTCGCCGAATTAACGAGATTTGGCTATTTTTATCGATAATGCAATATCAAAACTGTGGAGAATATTTGGCGGGGTAGAAAAATGGTGGAGCAGACTCTTTGTGATGAGTTATTGCAGCGGCCGCCCCTGCCTGCAGAAGCATCGATTTCTTCAGCAGAGTATCCTGTCTTCGTTATAAATACAACAATCACAAAGGCAGGACGTATTTTCTTTGAGGCTCATGAAATGGATTTCCTGTACTACCCTGGACGAACGGAGGCAGCCATTCATAATTCTGCGCCGTTTTTGAACTGTCTTTTTATCGAAAAAATAAAGCAAAATATTTTACGTAAATATTAATCAATTCAATTTTTATCATTTATTTTCCCTCAATAATTTAATAAAGACTTATTATATCGAGAACCTTTGAAATTTACGGGGTTAAAATAGATTTATCAAGTAAAGAAATGAATATCATTTGAAAGTCTAAATAAATCTGATTCAAACCATTAAAAACTTTAAAAATATAAATTTATAATTTTTACGAACGTAGATCAAAATAAAATAAATTATTTATTTGAATTGTTCGCCGAAACATCTTTTTTTTTTATTATTTCATTCATTAAAATATTTATTTAAGACAATGAGATAAATTCTCTTGATTTTATAATACATGTGTGTAAATGAATCACATTTTCGTTACAATAATTACTATATTAAACAAAAGTTTATAGTTATAAGTGGAATAGGTGATTTTGTACTTTGCGCAATTAGTGATTTTGTACGGACTGTGTAGTGACTGATCGTCAGCCCTAAACAGTAAAAAAAACATCTCCAGTCTCGAAATTTGCTAGTAAGCAGTCGGCCTCGGCCCTCAACGTACGGCCATGGTTCAAATATGAACTGTAGTGTTGGAGAGTTATTTATGACTCGAACTAATTTTATTGTCCTTCCCCTAGTCGATTTTACCCCGATATCTTCTAGCGTAAAATCTCGTATTACCCACTCTATTTCACCGCCCTCTTTGCTGAAAAATATTTTGATTTTGTGGAGCCCTTTTTTTTTCGATGGCCATAAAAAATATCTTACCAAATATCTCTAATGTGTCTAACTATCTACAGTTCCAGCGTCTATTTGATTACTGGGTCGGGATGCCCCATTTTGCGCTGCCTCACCACAACAAAGGATTCCCTCCCTGCGAGACCCTAATGCGAGCTCGTGCAAATGCAGGATGCTTAATCAAACCTCCAGAGAAATGAAACGCGTCCGACAAAAGTCGCCAAACACTGTAACGGTTAACGGACGACTATTTGCAGCAAAGAAATTCCTCCCAACTGTTCTTATCGAATCGTTCTTGGGCACAAGGAGATCGAGAAAAGTGTCATTCCCGAGTGCCCACAGGGGAACTCCAAATGTGCCCTCCATTGTCTGAGCTTCTGCCTTCGATGTGGATCCACGATTCTAAATGATACGATTGGAACCAAACGCACGGTGAACAGAATTTAAATTTCGTTTTTTTGTTTTGTGTTGAATTAAAATTGTGGCCCCTGAATAAATCTACAATGACTCCGTAAAACAGAATGGTTTTGACAAATTTATTTGTGTTGCAATTCTTCTGCATCTGATTTCTTCATTCCCAAAAGGGTGTGTGAAATATATATATATATATAGGGTGTGTGAAATATTTTGCTTCATTCTGAGCTTCTGCCTTCGATGTGGATCCACGATTCTAAATGATACGATTGGAACCAAACGCACGGTGAACAGAATTTAAATTTCGTTTTTTTGTTTTTGTGTTGAATTAAAATTGTGGCCCCTGAATAAATCTACAAGGACGCCGTAAAACAGAATGGTTTTGACAAATTTATTTGTGTTGCAATTCTTCTGCATCTGATTTCTTCATTCCCCAAAGGGTGTGTGAAATATATAATATATATAGGGTGTGTGAAATATTTTGCTTCATTCTGAGCTTCTGCCTTATACAGTAAAAAAAATAGGAATTGACTTAATTTTTCTTTTTATATTACTTGTTTCCTTTTTTTCATGGTCATAAAAATATCACACAAAATATTTCAAGTGTCTAACTGTCTATAGTTCCAGTATCCATTTGATTACATGGTCGGGATGCAGTACCACAACAAAGGACCCTCTCCCTGCGAGACCCTAATTCGAATTGGTGCAAATGCAAGATGCTTAATCAAACCTTCAGAGAAATTAAACGCATCCAATAAAAGTCGCCAAACACCGTAGCGGATACCTGTTTGCAGCAAGGGAATTCCTCCCAACTGTTCTTATCGAATCGTTTTTGGGCACAGAAGATCGAGAAAAAGGACCATTCCCGAGTGGCCACTGGGGAGTTCCAAATGGGCCCCTCGATACCTCATTGTCTGAGCTTCTGTCTTCGATGTGGATCTAGAAGCATACGTTTCTAAATGTTACGATTTGGAATCCAGACGCATGGTGAAGATAATTTAAATTTCGTTTTTGTTTTGTCTCGAATTATTAGGTTGGTGCGTAATTGTCAGGCGTTATTTTGACGTGCTTTTTTAATGAAAATTTATAGTATTTTATAAATTTATGAATGAAAATATTCTTCTAGTTTCAGGTTATTAAAATGCGTGTCGATGATCATACTCCTACCATAAATTTATAAAATATTGTAAATTTTTATTAAAATATAGCACGTCAAAGAATAAAATTGTGGCCCTGAATAAATCCGCATGAGTTCCGTCCATTAGAATTGTTCAGATAAAATTATTTGTGTTGCAATTTTTTCTGCATACTAAAATTGATCACGATAATATAATTGTTTCATTAGAGATAAGTTGAATACTTTGCACCGTGTTCAGATCTCTATAGGAAATGTTTTTAAACTTTTTACAAACTATTTCAACTCACTGATTATGACCCAACGACAGTTTGCGGGCACAAATGGTGATTGTAAAAATAACTTCGAGACATTATAACATTTTCAAACCCTGCTTTTATTTTGAAGTTGTTATAAAACTTTTAGTACTTATCTGATTTTTCATTCCCAGAATGAGCATTATTTGCGGTCGATTTACCAGATTACCAGAAGTCGCTGTCAATTTACATCAACAATTGTAACCTTTCATTTTCTCTCGTGTCGAAACATCTACAGCAACATCAATTCTCAGTAGAACTCAGCGAAGTTTTTTCACACCTGCATATGTTTGCTTTGAAATTCGAACAGTTGTAAGCACGTGATGTTTAAAGCCTTGACTACCTTAAATATAATATGTCTGTGGGAAGAATTTCATGACTCATTGGTGATTTCTTGTGAAGTTACGACAAAAACAATTTTTTTCTTAATTTTTGAGCACTAACATTTATTTTACTGCTTTTAAATCTGCGTTGTTTTAGTAATTACTATCTATATCTGACGATATAATGAAATTACTTAATGAACATCCGTGAAACGTATCAAACTAATTGAATGACTAGTCAAATGGTTTAAAAATTAAGATTAGCCTGTACAAATACTGTAAGAACGTGCTGAAGAACAAAGAATGTACAAAGTACTGAAGAACGTAATCTACTTCTTTTATTATTCTTCGTAAAAACATACCTCTGCAAATAACTTAAAAGATTGTCATACTATGCAATGTTTACAGAAACCCACATTAAATGCCAAGAATAGATAACATGGTTATAAACTGGTAATTGCTCAAAATGGTCCTCTTCGAAGAAACGTAATGACAACGACTACACCACCCAGTGAAAAGTACGACTGATGCATATAAACTATTACTTTTTTAATCAAGTCGGTGGAATTGACTTGCCTCTCGCATCGCCCTGAGTGGTGCGTAATAGCAGCGCTTTATCATAATTAATGTCTAATTAGGGACTCGGCTGCCATTTGCATGGGAATTAATATTTCACCCAACCAGAGAGGGCGAGGGTTGGCTTCAAATTTATTTGATTTCCCTCGCATTGTGCATTTCGGGGGACGTGATCGAATCAGCTGATTGTGTGGCTTTCCAGAATCTGGACCCGTTTTCACTTTTCTGGATTAACTTGACTTGTAACTGTGGCTTCAGAAATTTACTACTGTGACCAAAAAGTAAGACCAATTTTTCAATTTAAAATTCCCGGGGCTTATGGAATTTCAATTTTGTTTTTTTTTTTTTTTAGGTTTCTGGCACTGTCCTTGACATCTGTGTAAAATTCCGAATTAACTGAGCAAGAACTTGCGTTACATTTTGTTTGCAGAAATGCATAGAATGTGGCAGAAGGCATTCGGTGAGCATTCCTGTATCGGAAATAAACGTTTACAAGTGGTATAAACAGTTCAAAGAAGGCAGAAAACGCGTTGAAGACGAAGAGCCCTCTAGTTGACACTCAACCTCAGTCGACGAAGCTCACGTCCAAAAAATTAAAGATTGGGTGCTTGCAAACCGTCGATTTACATTTAGAGACCTTCCTGATGATGTTGGAATTTCAAAAGGATCGGTCCATTCCATTTTGGGCCTCAAATGCGTCCAATCTCTATAGGTGCCGAAAACATTGAATGCGGCAGCTCACACTGGCTTGATTCTTCGTGACTTTTTAGCCAAAACTGAAACCCATATCGTTCCACAACCACCGTATTTACACCGTGCGACTTCTGGCTATTCCCTAAACTCAAATGACCACTCCGGGGACACCGTTATGAATCGATTGAAGAGATCCAACTTGAATCGTAGCCCGCTTTGAAAGCCATACCTGCCGATGACTTTTAGCATGCTTTGAGGATTGGAAAAAAATAGTTGGCGTAAGGAGGTGATTACTTTGAAGGTGACGAAATAAAATTGGAAGAAAAAATAAAGTGATTTTGAAAAAATAATCATTGGTCTTACTTTCTGGGCACAATACTATTTAGACTAAAAATTATTCCATTGATGAAACACCATCGAAGAAAGAAAACCGCTGTTCCCTTCTAAAAATAGAAAAAAGAATTAAAGCAGATATTCCTTTTCTAAGCACCCAAAAACACCTCAACATACACTGGCAAGAAACGTGAGACGAAAAAAGAAAGAAAAGAAACATTCCAACCTGATGACTTAAGTGCAGTGTTTCTCAAACCAAAAAGCATCCACAAATCTCATTGGAAGCTGCGCCGTTAGCCAACACCGCTCTTCCTCTTATTGAAGAGCCAAAATCAACATTTGATTTCTTCCAATTTATGTGCAGGACGTCAGACGCCCATTCTGGCGAGAAGAACAGCTCTTCGGAACAGAATGGTGATTTGTTTCCGCAGAGAACTGCTCTCTGAGCAGCACGACGGAACTTTGCAGAGAAAAAGGAAGTTTCCAGTTAATTAACTTCTTGAAGCTCGTTAAATATTTATGGTTATTTTGGAATTCTTAGGTGTCGTGGAGCAGAATGGGAAAAGAGGAAACGCTTCCGAATCTCCGGGATAAAGCTGGGAAATAATGCATTTTATGATACTTCATGAAAGAAGAAAGGTTACTAGCATGGACGTACCTAATGGCCTAGTACGTTATACATTACATTTTTGTGTTACCTGAACAATTAACTTAAAGATAAAACTATAGTATTGTTACTTAACCGAATTTATTCGATTTATGTGCATTATTTTATATATAACTAGAAAGCATGATGCCAGTTTGAAAGAAATAAATTTTTTTTTACTTTATTAAATTTAATTAAAAAAAAAATATTGTCAATGAGCAAAAAGAAATTCTCAGAAAAATTCCAAACGTTTAAAAGCAATATTATAGTCCGAGCATAATAATATTGCTTTTAAACTTTTTATTATTAGAAATGTCATCATTTTATCCCAAAATTTCTTCATTTCATTTCAAGTTTCATCATTTCATCTCAACTTTCATCATTTTATTTCAAATTTCATCATTTTATTTCAAATTTCATCATTTCATCTCAAATTTCCTTTTTTTTTTTAACTCAGAATATTGTGATCAATATTTTCCTTAGTGATTTTAATATCACTCGGGAATGATCCTGTAATATCCAGTCCTGTAATATCCAATGAAATAATATAGATTTTTTTACTCCGTTAAATTTTATTTTAAAAGAAATATTATTAGCAATGATCGAAAAGAAATTCCCAGAAAAATTTCAGTAAAATATACATAGCATAATAATATTGAATTTCAAATGTAATTATTTGAAATTTGTAATTTCATGAAAATTTCAAATTTCATCATTTTTTTAACTCAGAATATCATAACAATATTTTCCTTAGTAATTTTAATGTCACCCGTGTATGATCCTGTAATACCCAGTTTCAGCGAAATAATGTGGATTTTTTTTTTTTTTTACTCTGTTAAATTCAATTTTTTTAAAAAATATTATCAATGAGTGGAAATAACTCCACAGAAAAAATTCCAGGAAAATATTCTGAGCATAATAATAATGAACTTAAAATTTCAATATTTTAAATTTCTAATTACATCAAAATTTCATCCACTCATATACATTATAAAATCAAAGTTAATTTTTTTTTCTCATCATTTCGCCAGTTAATTTTTGAATAATATATTTTTGTATTAAGGTATTTTTATAATAAATTGATCTTCACTACTTTAACTATTATAAAATAAATTTATTTTGTAAAAGTGTGATATATCTCACGAGCCGGAAAAATATTCCATGCGGGCCGTGAGTTGGCCACCTCTGCTCTAGACTACTTGGATCTTTATCATTAAAAAAATCTTTATCATTATCTCAATCATTAAAAAAGAATTAATAATTACATGTACCTGAAAATTTTCAATACCTGTAAATACGATGATTTTACGAAAAACTTTAATTGCATTTAATGTTGTAAGAACTGAAAAAAATTTTAAATTTTAATAAATTCCAAAATATGTATGAAGGTCCAATATCCACAATACACTAAAATTAAAAATAATAAAATAACCTTAAATATGTACCATCCCTATATAAAGATTAAAATATTTAAATAAAAATATTAATCATCCTTATTTTTTAATATTCAGAATAAAAATTTCAGTAATAATTTAATTATTAACAAAATTATTTTGTATGATTATCATTTTAAATTGAAAATTCCAAAATTAAATTACCTTTAAAAAAAAGTTATTTTTTTTAATTTTGATGGATAACGAAATTCATGAAAAACTTTCTATTAATAACTTTTTAATTAAATAAGCAATAATTTAAAAAATAACCATGAAGTTAATTTAAATGGTGGAATCGCAGAGTCCAAAAATAGATTGTTTTAATTAATTTAGAAGTAATAAAAAATTTGTAATAATTTTTTTGAGTGAAATTAATGAATTGTGTTTGTTTTTAAAAAGCTTCATGGGAAAAAATGGTACATTTTTGAAGATGTTATTTTTTTAATGCTAAATTTTAAATGTTAAGCCGTTATATAGGCTTAACATTTATTTCATTATTATTTTCTCTCGTAAAAGAATGAAATTAAATATTTACGTGTGCTGTTCCTGTTGTTCATTTGTAACATAGACTGTTATCAGTTTAAAACGATAAAAAAGTTACGATAAAAATACGATACACAGGTAATATAAAAAAACATTTTGAAGTCAATTCCTACTTTTTTTTCACTCTATTGCAGAAAGTCCTCTATAAATAATTTTTATTCATACCTTTAAGTTTATCTGGCGCCATCTAAGAATTCCAAAATAACCATAAATATTTAACGAGCTTCAAGAATTTAATCAACTGGAAACTTCGTTTTCCGCAAAGTTCCCTCGTGCTATTCAGTTCTCAGCGGAAACGAATCACTATTCTGTTCCGAAGAGCAGCTCTTCTAGGCTGAGTGGGTGTCTGACATCCTGCACATAAATTGGAAGAAATCAAATGTTGACTTTGGGCTCTTCAATTAGGGGACAGCGGCCGTTGGCTAATGGCGCCCTGTCTTGCAGTTTCCAATGAGATTTGGGGATGCTTTTTGGTCTGAGAAACACTGGTCTGGTTTTTGGTCTGAGAACACTACGTTGGAATGTTTCTTTTCTTTGTTTTCTTTTTTTTTTTTTCTTCGCAAAGTTCCCTCGTGCTGCTCAGAGCCAGTTCTCTGCGGAAACAAATCACCATTTTGTTCCGAAGAGCAGCTCTTCTCGGCAGAGTGGGCGTCTGACGTCCTGCACATAAATTGAAGAAATCAAATGTTGACTTTGGGCTCTTCAATTAGGGGACAGAGCGTTGTTGGCTAATGGCGTCCCGTCTTGCAGCTTCCAAATGAGATTTTTGAGGCTTTTTGGTCTGAGAAACACTGCACTTAAGTCATTAGGTTGGAATGTTTCTTTCCTACTTTTTGTCTCCAGTGTAGTATGTTGGGGTGGTTTTTTCGGTGCTCAGAAAAGGAATACCTGTTTTAATCTTTTTTTTTCTATCATTAGAAAGGAACAGCGGCATGAAATGTTTTGGTCGTGTTTAAAAAGAGTTTTATTTCTTAGATGGTGTTTCCTCTATGGAATACTTTAAGTTTAAATAAATATTTCTTTTCTATTTGGAGTTATTGATATGTTTTGTTAAGAAAGACGTTGGATTTTGATTTGGAAAATAATTGTTTCGGAAACTTTCCGTGGCCATGCTGTGGATGGCTTAGACTTGTGGATTTTCTTTTTCCTAATAGTGAGCAGCCTGATGGTCAATTGGCTAGCGCTCTGGCCTTTGGTATTGCAGGGTTCGAGTTCTGGCTGTGGCATGGATGTTTGTGAGGGGTTCGAAATCTACTTTGAAACTGTAGGTCCCGTTCTGTTTATCCCTCGTGTGCAAAAGATGAAAGTAGAGAGACAAACCAAACAGAACCAATTTCCTAATTGTGATGGCACAGTGTAAATAAAGGGAGCATAAGGTACTGCAGTAGATTTAGTTCAATTAAAGGACAGGGATACATGAATACATGGTGTATTTAAAATTTATTAAATTTTATATTTTTTTATATATAATTTATATAATATTCACACCCTATATATACTAACATTCCATGAATAATTTTGTATCTGCTACATTTCAAACGGCTTTTTCAGGTAATTCTGGATAGCTTTCGAAAATATCCATTATCAAGATAGAAACTTCAAACAAAGAGCGTTGATAACAGAATAATCTGTTAATAGTTCTAAATTTAATTTTTGGAAAAAATTCGAATTCTCGAATCAACTTTTAAAGTAAACATTTTCACAAAATGGATACAAATATCTATTGTCATTGTTGCTCATAAATTTCGAACACTTTTGTCTGAGGTTATTTGACGCTGAAGTAATCGATGTGTAACAGATCCAACTTTACTAAGGGTTCACAGCTTCAGCCTGCTTCTGTTAACACACATTTTTTTATTCCAATTTGGAATAAAAATATTCAATAACATGTCGGTTCTCCCAGAAGCATATGGAAAGGCATGCCGGTGTACGAAATATATCAGCTATATACTAGGCCAGGAGTGACCATTTTTCCGAGCGCTACTTCTGTTATTATGAACTTTTGAAATTTTCAGAATTTATGGCTCACTCTGTGTGAGTCTCGCCTCGACTGTCATGTTATCCGATAGGAATTTTTAAGGGTTTTTCCCATACGACACATTAATATGTGATATCTATCCCGAAATTTCTCCCCGGATGCATCCTTTTCATCGAACGTCAGTGTTTGGTTTGTACCATACATTAATGAAACACGAAGTCCACTGATATTCACAAAAAAATAAACAATTTAGTTAATTGCACAAACCGAAATACGTTATATAAATTATCTGAAATCAAATTTTTATTTGCCATATTTTTAAGTTGTAATAAATACAATATTAATGTTTATTTCCCATTTTATAAACTTTGGATTTATAAAATGTACTCAATCAATATCCTTACACCTTAATTTTACATTTAAGTTATGGCAGTTAATAATTTTCAAAAGGAACATATTAAAAATTAAAAGATTATTATTATATAATAATAAAGTATATATTATATAATAATTAGGTATTCGTTATATAATAATAGTATAAGTATATTATTAAAAATTTAGTATAATTAAAATAAATAAGAGATATGTCCATAATAGTTATTAAAAATAGTTTATTCATGTTTCTACATGTTTTACTATTAAAAAAGATATTTACAAACAGTTTTAAAGATTTTTGGTTTTAGAAGCAAAATGTTGCTTAAAGAGTTATATAATTAGCACTTATTGATTGTATGTGATCTTTTGTACATTTTTTTTTGTTCTAATGCAACTGACAAGCGCTTAAGACAATTGTCTTCAATACCTTAAAGCAAGCGCTCACAGACGTTACTTACTTAGCACTACACAGGGGGTGCATGTAGCTTGAAGATCAGCTACGGACGCGGAGTAACACTACCGCCACAAAGCTCTATGATCCTGTTAGACTGGGACCTACGGTTTAAAGTGGATTCCGAACCGCTCCAAACACCCATGACACCACCGGGACTCGAGCCCGAAACCAGAGCGTTAGCCACTGGGGCTTTCAGGCCCCGGTCTTTTGTACATCGTTGCATTGTTTTGGTATTGCCATTTATTTGTTTATTAAATAAACAATTATTGTTTAATATGATGAACCTATCTCATATTTATTTTAATTATAATATATTTTTAATAATATTATTATAATATAACAAAGACCTTATTATTATATAATAATTAAAAAGTAAATATAATATCTACCTTAAGTAACAGTAAGGTATAACTTTTTAACAATATATAACCGTAAGTATAACCTTAGGTATAAATAATATATCTACCTTATTATTACGTAATAATAATCTTTAGCTTAGGTAGCTTTAATATTTAAAACGAGAAACTAACTCGCCTGAAGCACCTTCTTGCAAGAAAGTTAATTTTCAACCGTAACTTTATATTCAACTTAACTGCAACTTTCTCGCTACAAACGCAGATCAGACATTTCCCAGCGCTCGCATGCGAAGCGGAGACTCAAAGCGAGAAATTTTTCAAAATCCCAACCCGAGATAATGAATGCGCACTTAATGAGTCACGACTTCGCCATCCATCGAAAGGAAAAGTCGAGACTTACCAGAAGGGAAATTTTAAAAGACAAGACATATATTTCTAATTTATTCGAGAACTCTAATCTTGTTGGAATTTTAATCTTGACAGAATATTCTGGTGAAATCAAAGAGTTTATATGTATGCAAACGCACTGCTGATAAGAAGTTTACAAAAATCTCAAGGTTGACATGATGTTTGTAAGAAAATATTATGCTTTTATAGTGAGGACCTGAATGGCCGAGTGGTCAGCGCCCTGGCGCTTGGTACCACAGGTTTCGGAGCGAACGCTGGCCATTCAGGTCCCTAATAAAAAGAACTATACCATAGAAAATAACTATACCATAATAAATATTTCTGAAAACCGATATTTTTTAATAATATATTTGAGAATGCTACGCTGAAGGAAATTCCGAAATAAAGTTGGGAAATAATGCAGTTTGCGATAAGAAGTAAGTTAACTTTTGAAATTTCGGAAAACATGGACTCATTTAATGGTCTATAATACGTTATAGATTAAATTATTGAGTTACCTGAACAATTAACTTAAAGATTTAGCTATAGTATTGTTACTTAACTGAATTTCTTCGATTTTCTAACGATTCGCTAGCGAATTTGAAATTTTGATGACATAAGAAACTTTAAATAATAAAATTTCATGTTTACTTTTTATTATTCTCAGAATAATATCCTTAGAATTTTTCTGTGAATTCTCTTTCGTAATATTGATAATATTTTTTTTTTTAAATTAAATTTTACAAATTAAAAAAACATATTATTTAGATGAAATTGGGTAATACCGGAACATGTGAGTGACATTAAAATCAATAAGGAAAATATTTATGATGATATTCTAAGTTAAAAATTAATGTAATTTGAGATGAAATCATGAAATTTGAGATAAAATGATGATATGATAAAATTCGCGATGAAATGATGAAATTTTGAGGAAATGATGAAATTTGAAATGAAATGATAAAATTTTGCTGAAATGAGGAAATTTGAGATGAAATGATGAAATTTAAAATGAAATAATGAAATTTGAGATCAAATGTAGAAATTTGAGAGATGAAATTATGAAATTTGAAATGAAATGGTGAAACATGAGATAGAATGATGAAATCTGAAATGAAATAAGAAAATTTGAAATATGATGAAATTTTAATTAAATTAGAAATTTCAGATAATAATGGTTTAAATTCACTATTATTATGTTCCGACTATTTTTCTGGAATTTTTCTGGGAATTTCTTTTCGCTTATGGATAATATTTTTTAAAATTAAATTTAACAGAGAAAAACACAATCTATATTACTGTTGAAACTGGGTTCCTACTTGATAGTTATATATAAAATATTGCATATAAATCTAAGAAACTCAGTTAAGTAAAAATACTACAGTTTCATCTTTAAGTTAATTATTCAGGTAACGCAATAATTTAATATATGACATATTTGACCATTAGGTACATCATCCTTCCCGGAAATTTCAAAAGTAAACTTTCTTCTTATCGTAAACTGAATTATTTCCCAACTTTATCCCGGAGTTTCCGGAAGCGTTTCCTTTTTTTTTTTCTGTTCTGCTCCACGACACCTAAGAATTCAAAATAACCATAAATATTTAACAAGCTTCAAAAAATTTAATTAACTGGAAACTTTATTTTCTTTCTCAGCAAAGTTCCCTCGTGCTGCTCAGAGAGCCATTTCTTTGCGGAAACAAATCACCATTCTGTTCCGAAGAGCAGCTCTTTTCTCGGCAGAGTAGGCGTCTGACGTCCTGCACGTAAATTGGAAGAAATCAAATGTTGACTTTGGGCTCTTCAATTAGGGGGCGGCGGCGTTGGCTAATGGCTTCCCGTCTTGCAGTTTCCAATGAGATTTGTGGATGATTCTTTCGTCTGAGAAACACCGCACTTAAGTCATTAGGTTGGAATGTTTCTATTTCTTTCTTTTTTGACTTACGTTTCTTGCCAGTGTATTATGTTGCGGTGGTTTTTTGGGTGCTTAGAATAGAATGTCTTTTTTAATCCTTTTTTTTATTTTTAGAAAGGAACAGCAGTTTAAAATGTGTTTTGTTTGTGTTAAAAGGAGATTTCTTTTCTTCGGTTGTGTTTCGTCAATGGAATCATTTTAATTTAAATAAAAATATTTCGTTTATATTGATTGTTATTTATATAGTTTGATGACTAAGTTTGTTTAGGTTTTGATGTAAGTTGATGATGATATTCTGAGCTAAACAAGTGATGAAATTTGAGATGAAAAGATGAAATTTTGATGAAATGTTAAGTTCATTATTATTATGCTCATAATATTTTCCTGTAATTTTTTCTGTGAATTTCTTTTGCTCATTGGTAATATGTTTTTTAATTAAATTTAACAGACTGTAAAAAATCTACAATATTTTGTAGAAACTGGGTATCACAAGATCATTTACGAGTGACATTGACATCACTAAGGGAAATATTGATGATGATATTCTCAGTTAAAAAGTGATATAATTTCAGATAAAATGAGGAGATTTTTATGAAATAATTAAATTTTCACGAAATGATGAAATTTGAGATGAAATGATGAAATTTGAGATGAAATGATGAAATTTGAAATGACATGATGAAATCTGAAATCGAAGAAATTCAGTTAAGTAACAATACCAAAGTTTTATCTTTAAGTTAATTATTCAGGTTACTCAAGAATTTAATCTATAACGCATTAGGTCATTAGGTACGTCCATGCTTCGCGAAATTTCAAAAGTAAACTTTCTTCTTTCATAAAGGATCGTAAAATGAATTATTTCCCAACTTTATCCTAGAAGTTTCCGGAAGCGTTTCCTCTTTTCCCATTCTGCTCCACGACACCTAAGAATTTCAAAATAACCATAACTATTTAACGAGCTTCAAGAATTTAATTAACTGGAAACTTCCTTTTTTTCTTTCTCCGCAAAGTTCTTTCGTGCTGCTCAGAGAACCAGTTCTCTGCGGAAACGAATCACCATTCTGTTCCGAAGAGCAGCTCTTCTGGGCAGAGTGGACGTCTGACGACTTGCACATAAATTGGAAGAAATCAAATGTTGACTTTGGCTCTTCAATTAGGGGCAGCGGTTGTTGGCTAATGGCGTCCTGTCTTGCAGCTTCCAATGAGATTAGTGGATGCTTTTTTGGTCTGAGAAACACTGCACTTAAGTCATTAGGTTGGAATGTTTCTTTTCGTTCTTTTTTGTCTCACGTTTCTTGCTTCAGTGTAGTATGTTGGGGTGGTTTTGAGTGCTTATAAAAGGAATGTGCGTTTTAATTATTTTTCTATTCTTAGAAAGGAACAGTGGGTTTGAAATGTCATGTTTCTTTTGTGTTTAAAAACGAGTTTTCCCTTCTTCGATGGGGTGTCGTCAATGAAACAATTTTTTAGTTAAAAAAATGTTTCTTTTCTATTTGGAGTTATTGATATGTTTTCATGAGAAGGACGTTGGATTTTGGAATTGATTGGAAAAATTTTTTCGGAAAGTTTCCGTCACTATGGGATGAAAAATTCTGTGAATGGGTTAGCCTTGTGGATTTTATATTCCTCATATCGATGGCACAGTGCAAATAAAGTGAACATAAGGTATTGCAGTAGATTTAGTTCAATTGAAGGATAGGGATAGATAAAGTGCGATTGAAGTAAAAAGTAGTATATTACTGTGTCCAAAAAGTAAGTGTTTACTATTTAAATTTCCTGGGCATATGATGTTTCCTTTTTTTTTTTTTCTTTTTAGGTTTTTTGGCACTGTCCGTGACATCTGTGTGAAATTTGACGCCAAAATATTGATTAGTGTTTGAGTTACTCTTGGCTTTGTGAGACGCTAAAACTGATTCCGGCGGTTTTTAAATATCTTAATTTATTAAGCAAAGAACTTGCATTCAATTTTGTTTGCGAAAACCTATAGAATGTCGCAGAAGACTTTCGATGAGCATTCCGCATATCGGAAAGAAATGTTCAAAAGTGATAAAAATAGTTCAAAGAAGGCACAGAAAGCGTTGAAGACGAAAAGCCCTCTGGTCGACCTTCCACCTCAACCGACGAAGATCAAGTATAAAAAATAAAGATTTGGTGCTTGCAAACCATCGATTTACCATTTTTTTCGCTCATTGGTAATATATTTTTTAAAGTTAATTTAACGGAGTAAAAAAATCTATATTATTTCGTTGAAACTGGATAATACGTAATTATTCGTGAGTGACATTAAAATCACAGGAAAATATTGTTGATGATATACTGAGCAAAAAAAAAGTAATGAAATTTGAGATGAAATCAGGAAATTTGAGAAGAAATGACGAAATTTTGATAAAAAAGAATGAAATTTGAGATGAAATGATGCAATTTGAGATGAAATGAGGAATTTTTAACGAAATAATAAAAGTTTAAATTCAATATTATTATGCTCGGACAATTTATTTTAGTGGAATTTTTCTGTGAATTTCTTTTCGCTCATAGATAATATTTTTTTTAAATTAAATTTAACAGAGTGAAAAAAAGAACATTATTTCGTTGAAACTGGGATCCTACTTGCTAGTTATATATAAAATAAAGCAAATAAATCGAGGAAATTCAGTTAAATAATAATACAGTTTCATCTTTAAGTTAATTATTCAGGTAACTCAATAACTTAATCCATAACGCATTAGGCCATTAGGTACGTCCATGCGTTCCCGAAATTTCAAAAGTAAACTTTCTTCTTATCTTAAACTGCATTATTTCCCAACTTTATCCCGGACTTTCCGGAAGCGTTTCCTGTTTTCCTTATTCTGCTCCACGACACCTAAAAATTCCAAAATAACCATAAATATTTAACGAGCTTCAAGAATTTAATTAACTGGAAACTGCGTTTTCCGCAAAGTTCCGTCGTGCTATTCAGAGAGCCAGTTCTCTGCGGAAACGAATTACTATTCTGTTCCGAAGAGCAGCTCTTCTGGGCAGAGTGGGCGTCTGACATCCTGCACATAAATTGGAAGAAATCAAATGTTGACTTTGGGCTCTTCAATTGGGGACAGCGGCTGTTGGCTAATGGCGTCCTGTCTTGAAGCTTCCAACGAGATTTGTGGATGCTTTTTGGTCTGAGAAACACTGGTCTGGTTTTTGGTCTGAGAACACTACGTTGGAATGTTTCTTTTCTTTGTTTTTTGACTCACGTTTCTTGGCAATTTAGTATGTTGCAGGTGGTTTTTGGTGTTTAGAAAAGGAATGTCAGATTTAATTCTTTTTTTCTTAGAAAGGAACATGGGTTTCAACTGTTCTGTTCAGAAAAGTTTTTTGTTTAAAAAGAGTTTTCTTTCTTCGATGGTGTTTCATCAATGGATTAATTTTAGTTTAAATAAATATTTCATTTATATTTGGAGTTATTGATATGTCTTGATGAGTTATGCTTTGATTTAAGTTGATGAGGATATTCTGAGTTAAAAAATGATGAAATTTGAGATGAAAAGATAAAATTTTGATGAAATTTTATGTACACTATTGTTATACTGCGAATACTGTCCTGGAATTTTCTTCTAAATTTCTTTTTGCTCAATGATAATATTTTTTTTAATTAAATTTAACAGAGTAAAAATATTCATATCATTTCGTAGAATCTGGGTATTACCTTATCCTTCACAAGTGACATTAAATTGACTAAAGAAAATATTGATGATGATATTGTGAGTTAAAAAAATGAAATCAGATAATGAAATTTTAATGAAATTAGAAATTTCAAATGATAAAAGTTTAAATTCAAAGTTAAACAGTTTATATTATTATGCTCGGGTTATTTTCCTGGAATTTTTCTGTGAATTTCATTTCCCTCATTGACATTATTTTTTAATTAAATTTAACAGAGTAAAAGAAATATTATTTCTTCGAAACAGGCATCATACTTGCTAGTTATATATAAAGTAATGCAAATAAATTGAAGAAATAGAGTTAAATAGCAGTACTATAGTTTCATCTTTAAATTAATTATTCAGGTAACACAATAATTTAATTTACTATAACGTATTAGGCCATTAGGTGCATCCATGCTTCCCGAATTTTCTTCTTATCGTAAACTGCATTATTTCCTAACTTTATGCCGGAGTTTCCGGAAGCGTTTCTTGTTTTCCTTATTCTGCTCCACGACACTTAAGAATTCCAAGATATCCATAAATATTTAGCGAGCTTCAAGAATTTAATTAACTGGAAACTTCTTTTTCCCCGCAAAGTTCCCTCGTGCTGCTCAGAGAGCTAGTTCTCTGCGTAAGCAAATCACCATTCAGTTCCGAAGAGCAGCTCTTCCGGCAGAGCGGGCGTCTGACATCCTGCACATAAATTGAAAGAAATTAAATGTTGACTTTGGGCTCTTCAATTAGGGACAGAGTGTTGTTCGCTGATGGCTTCCTGTCTTGCAGATCCCAATAATATTTGTGGATGCTTTTTTGCTGAGAAACACTGCATTTAAGTCATTAGGTTGGAATGTTTCTTTTTCTTTGTTTTTTGTCTCACGTTTCTTGCTTCAGTGTAGTATGCCGGGGGGTATTTTGAGTGCTTATAAAAGGAATGTCTGTTTTAATCCTTTTTTCTATTTTTAGAAAGGGGACAGCGGTTTAAAATGTTTTGTTCGTGTTTAAAACGAGTTTTTCTTTCTTCGATGGTGTTTCGTCAAAGGATTTTTTTATATTTGGAGTTAATGATATGTTTAATATGTTTGTTAATATACCATTATTGTGCTCAGAATATTTTCCTGCAATTTTTTTGTGAAATTTTTTTTTGCTCTTTCGTAATATTTTTTTTTTTAAACTTAATTTAACAGAGTAAAAAAAAACTATATTATTTCGTTGAAACTGCGTATTACAGTATCAATCACGAGTGATATTAAAGTCACTATGGAAAATATTAATGACAATATTCTGAGTTAAAAATATGAAATTTTAAATGAAATGATGAAATATAAATGAAATTAATTAAAAGTTTAATTTCAACATTATTATGCTCGGACTATTTTCCTGAAATTTTCTCTAAATTTCTCTTCGTTCATTTATAATAATTTTTAATTAAATTTAACAAGGTAAAAAAAAAAAAAAATTATTTCGTTGAAACTAGGATCCTACTTGCTAGTTATATATAAAATAATGCATATAAATAGAAGAAATTCAGTTAATTAACAATACTATCGTTTCCTCTTTAAGTAAATTATTCAGGTAAATCAATAATTTATTCTACTATAACGTATTAGGCCATTAGGTGCGTCCATGCTTCCTGAAATTTCAAAAGTAAACTTTCTTCTTATCGTAAACTTAATTATTTCCTAACATTATCCCGGAGTTTCCTGGAAGCGTTTCCTCTTTTCCTTATTCTGCACCACGACACCTAAGTATTCCAAATTAACCATAAATATTTAACGTGCTTCAAGAATTCAATTAACTGGAAACTTTTTTTTTCCTTTCTCCGTAAAGTTCTCTCGATGCTGCTCAGAGAGCCAGTTCTCTGTGGAAACGAATCACCATTCTGCTCCGAAGAGCAGCTCTTCTCGGCAGAGTGGGCGTCTGACGTCCTGCACATAAATTGGAAGAAATCAAATGTTGACTTTGGGCTCTTCAATTAGGGGACAGCGGCGTTGGCTAATGGCGTCCTATCTTGCAGCTTCCAATGAGATTTTTGGACGCTTTTTTGGTCTGAGAAACACTGCACTTAAGTCATTAGGTTGAAATGTTTTTTGCTTTTTTTTTTTTTTTGTCTCTTAAGTTTCTTGCTTCAGTGTAGTATGTTGGGGTGGTTTTTGTGGGTGCTTGGAAAAGGAATGTCTGTTTTAATATATTTTTCTATTTTTAGAAAGGATCAGTGGTTTGAAATGTATTGTTCATGTTTAGAAAAGAGTTTTCTTTCTTAGATGGTGTTTCATCAATGGAATCATTTTAATTTTCAAATAAATATTTCTTTTATATTCAGAGTTAAGGATATGTGTCTATGAATAAGATTATTTTGTTTTGATTTAAGTTGATAATGGTATTCTGAGTTAAAAAGCGATGAAATTTTGATGAAATGTTAAGCTCCTTATTATTAAGCTCACAATATTTTCATGGAATTTTTCTGTGAATTTCTTTTCCCTAATTGATAATGATTTTTTTTAAAGTTAATTTAACAGAGTAAAAAAAATATGTATTATTTCGTCGAAACTGTGTATTACGGGATCATTTACTATTGACATTACAATCACTAAATTTGAGATGAAATAATGAAATTTGATATAAAATGATGAAATTTGATATAAAATGATGAAATTTTAATGAAATTAGGAATTTTAAAAAATAAAAGTTTAAATTCAATATTATTATACTCGTATATAGAATATTTCCCTGGGATTTTTTCTGTGATTTTCTTTCGCTCAGAGATAATATATTTTAATTAAATTAAACAGAGTAAAAACAATCTATATTATTTCTTTGAAACTAGGACCATACTTGCTAGTTATATATAAACTACTGCATATTAATCGAAGAAACTAAGTTAAGTAACAATTCTAAAGTTTCATCTTTATGTTAATTATTGAGGTAACTCAATAACTTAATCTACTATAACGTATTAGGCCATTAGATGAGTACATGCTTCCCGAAATTTCGAAAGTAAATTTTCTTCTTTCGAAAGATCGTAAACTGCATTAATTCCCTACTTTATCCCGGCAATTTCCGGAAGCATTTCCTGTTTTCCCATTCTGCATCACGACACCTAAGAATTCCAAATTAACCATAAATGTTTAACGATCTTCAAGAATTTAATTAACTGGAAATTTCCTTTTTTTTTTCCTCAGCAAAGTTCACTCGTGCTGCTCAGAGAGCCAGTTCTCTTCGGAAACGAATCACCATTCTGTTACGCAGAGCAGCTCTTCTTGGCAGAGTGAGCGTCTGACGTCCTGCACATAAATTGGAAGAAATCAAATGTTGACTTTGGGCTTTTCAATTAGGGGACAGCAGCGTTGGCTAATGGCGTCCTATCTTGCAGCTTCCAATGTGATTTTTGACGCTTTTTTGGTCTGAGAAACACTGCACTTAAGTCATTAGGTTGAAATGTTTCTTTGCTTTCTTTTTTGTCTCAAGTTTCTTGCTTCAGTGTAGTATGTTGGGGTGGTTTTTGTGGGTGCTTGGAAAAGGAATGTCTGTTTTAATACATTTTTCTATTTTTAGAAAAAGATCAGTGGTTTGAAATGTTTTGTTCATGTTTAGAAAAGAGTTTTCTTTCTAAGATGGTGTTTCATCAATGGAATAATTTTAGTTTAAATAAATATTTCTTTTATATTTGGAGTTATTGATATATTTTGATGAGTAAGTTTGATTGTGATTTAATTTAAGTGGATGATGATATTCTGAGCTAAAAAATGGATGAAATTTGAGATGAAAAGATAAAATTTTAAGTTCACTATTATTATGCTCAGAATATTTTCAAAAATTTTTCTCTGAATTTTTTTTCGCTCATTGGTAATATTTTGTTTAAAATTAAATTTACCAGAGTTAAAAAATATCTATATTATTTCGGATCATTCACGAGTGACATTAAAATCACTTGGGAAAATATTGATGATAATATGCTGTGTTTAAAAAATAATGAAATTTGATATGAAATGCTGAAATTTTGATGAAATGAGTAAATTTGAGATAAATTGATGAAATGATGATACTTCAGATGAAAATATGAAATTTTGATAAAATGATGACATTTCAGATGAAATGATTAAATTTGAGATGAAATGTTAAAATTTGAGATGAAATGTTAAAATTTGAGATGAAATGCGGAAATTCGAATTGAACTGATGAATTTTGAGATGAAATGATGAAATTTGAGATGAAATTATGACATTTGAGATGAAATTTGAAATTAAATGATGACACTCTAATGTTTCAAAAATAAATTTCGAATAATAAAAGTTTAAATTCAAAATTATTATGCTCGGACTATTTTCCTGGAATTTTTCTGTGAATTTCTTTTCACTCGTTGGCAATGTTTTTAATTAAATTTAAATAAATTTAAGAGTAAAAAAATTAAAACTGGAATCCTACTTTCTAGTTATTCAAAAAATATTGCATATAAATCGAAGAAATTCAGCTAAGTAGCAATACTATAGCTTTATCTTTAAGTTAATTATTCAAGTAACTCATTAATTTAATCTATAATGTATTAGGCAAGTCCATGCTTTCCGAAATTTCAAAAGTAAACTTTCCTCTTATCGTCAACTGCATTATTTCCTAACTTTATCCAGGAGTTTCCGGAAGTGTTTCTCGTTTTCCTTATTCTGCTCCACGACACCTAAGAATTCCAAAATAACCGTAAATATTTAAAGAGCTTCAAAAATTCAATTAACTGGAAACTTCTTTTTTTTTATCCGCAAAGTTTCCCTCGTGCTGCTCAGAGAGCCAGTTCTCTGCGGAAACAAATCACCATTTTGTTCCGAAGAGCAGCTCTTCTCGGCAGAGTGGGCGTCTGACGTCCTGCAAATAAATTGGAAGAAATCAAATGTTGACTTTGGCTCTTCAATTAGGGGACAGTAGTTGTTGGCTAATGGCGTCCTGTCTTGCAGTTTCCAATGAGATTTGTGGATGATTCTTTGGTCTGAGAAACACTGCACTTAAGTCATTAGGTTGGAATGTTTCTATTTCTTTCTTTTTTTGTCTTATGTTTCTTGCCAGTGTAGTATGTTGGGGCGTTTTTGGGTGCTTAGAAAGGAATGTCTGTTTTAATCCTTTTTTATATTCTTAGAAAGGAACAGAGGTTTGAAATGTTTTGTTCGTGTTAAAAAGGAGTTTTCTTTCTTCGGTTGTGTTTCGCCAATGGAATCATTTTAGTTTAAATAAATATTTCGTTTATATTGATTGTTATTGATAGAGTTTCATGAGTAAGTTTGTTTAGGTTATGATATAAGTTGATGATGATATTCTGAGCTGAAAAAGTGATGAAATTTGAGATGAAAAGATGAAATTTTGATGACATTTTAAGTTAACTATTATTATGCTCAGAATATATTCTAGTAATTTTTCTGTAAATTTCTTTTTCGCTCATAGATAAATTTTTTTTTAATTAAATTTAAAAGATTAAAAACATATATGCATTATTTCGTAGAAACTGACTATTACCAGATTATTCACGAGTGACATTAATATCACAAAGGAAATTATTGATGATAATATTCTGAGTTTAAAAAATAATGAAATTTGAGAGGAACTGATGAAGTTTTGATGAAATGATGACATTTGAGATAAATTGATAAAATGATGAAATTTGAGATAAATTGATGAAATGATGACATTTGAGATAAATTGATGAAATGATGACATTTGAGATAAATTGATGAAATGATGAAGTTTGAGATAAATTGATATGAAAGTATGAAATTTTGATAAAATAATGAAATTTGAAATGAAATGAGTAAATTTGTGATGAAATGAGGAAATTTGAGATGAAATGAGGAAATTTGAGATGAAATGAGGAAATTTGAATTGAATTGAGGAAATTTAATTGAAATTAGAAATTTCTGATAATAAAAGTTTGAATTCAATATCATTATGCTCGGGACTATTTTTCTGGAATTTTTCTGCGAATTTCTTTTCGCTCATTGACAATATAACTTTTAAATTAAATTTAACACAGCAAAATTTATATTATTTCGTTGAAGCTGGAATCCTACTTGCTAATTATATATAAAATATTATATATGAATCGAAGAAATTCAGTTAAGTAACAATACTACAGTTTTATCTTTAAGTTAATTATTCAATTAACTCAATAATTTAATCTACTATAGCGTATTAGGCCATTGGATACGTCCATGCCTGACGAAATTTCAAAATTAAACTTTCTTCTTATCGTAAACTATATTATTTCCCAAATATATCCCGGAGTTTCCGGAAGCGTTTCCTCTTTTCCTTATTCTGCACAACGACAATTAAGAATTACAAAATAACCATAAATATTTAACGAGCTTCAAGAATTTAATTAAATGGAAACTTCTTTTTCAATTCCTACTATTAGTTCAAACTCTCCGTATATATATATTTACATATCTTGTTCAAATTTCAAATCGTTAAACGTACTTTTTATTCCACCACTCAAGTTCAAATGCATTTTTTGAAACTTATAATGGCTGACATTTGATGCTAATCCAATTTTTTTCAAATATTAATTTATTCCTTAAGTTTAATTCATTAATTTTAGTTTTTTTTATTTAAGTTGCATATATCTACCAATAGATGGCGCCATATGTAAGAGGAAAATTTCAGCTTTATTTGTAAAGGAATTTACTGCGATTTAGTAAAAAAAGGTAGAAATTGACTTTAACATTTTTTTTATATTACTTGTTTTTAATTAAATTAAAAAAAAAAAATCTATATTATTTCGATGAAACTGGGATCCTACTTTGCTAGTTATAAACTACTGTATATAAATCGAATCAACTCAGCTAAGTAACAATTCTACAGTTTCATTTTTAAGTTAATTATTCAGGTAACTCAATAATTAAATCTACTATAACGTATTAGGCCATTAGGTACGTCCATGCTTTCTAAAATTTCAAAAGTAAACTTTCTTCTAATGGAGAAGAATTCCAAAATAACCATAAATATTTAACGAGCTTCAGGAATTTAATTAACTCTAAACTTCTTTTTTCTCCGCGTAGTTCCCTCGTGCTGCTCAGAGAGCCAGTTCTCTGCGGAAACGAATCACCATTTTGTTCCGAAGAGCAGCTCTTCTCGGCAGAGTGGGCGTCTGACGTCCTGCACATAAATTGGAAGAAATCAAATGTTGACTTTGGCACTTCAATTGGGGACAGCGGTGTTGGCTGATGGCGTCCTATCGTGCAGCTTCCAATGAGATTTGTGGATGCTTTTTGGTCTGAGAAACACCGCACTTAAGTCATTAGGTTGGAATGTTTCTTTTCTTTGTTTTTTGTCTCACGTTTCTTGCCAGTGTAGTATGTTGGGGTGGTTTTTTGGGTGCTCAGAAAAGGAATGTCTCCTTTAATCCTTTTTTTCTATTCTTAGAAAGGCACAGTGGTTTGAAATGTTTTGGTCGTGTTTAAAAAGAGTTTTCTTTCTTAGATGGTGTTTTTCTCAATGGAATAGTTTTAATTTAAATAAATGTTTCTTTTATATTTAGAGATTGATATATCCAAAAAAAAATTACAAAAATTTTGACTTTTTATTATCTTAATTATTATAATTAATTTTAAGTAATATGTTAATCGAATTTATCAAATAACGACAGTTTTGCACAATTACATTTCTCATAAAATAAATATTATATTCGGTCGAATAAGGATACAAAATATTGATTCACGCTCCAACGACAGCTGTAACATTATAACTTATTAATGATAATGACCACAATAGTGAAAATAATAATTAAAAACTGAAATCTGTTCGGTAAATTTCAACTTATCATGTGTGAACGTTCAAGAATGGATGAATAAACTCAGGAATATACCAATATTTAATAATGCAAGAGATATATGAAGCAATTGATTGGAATACTACAAGAATGGTCAATTTAATAGCCACATTTAATAGCAATGTTGAATAGATCAAGAACTTCATGAAGAATGACTTGTTCAAGAATCTCTAAAAGAATATACAAAAGTAAGATAAATGTGGTCGTAATGAAGAGTGAAATATTCCCAATTCTACAAGAAACGTTGTCACATACAATACCCAAAAAGAATATATCAAAGTTTGAACATTCTAGGCATAAATGAAGAAAGAAGTATTCCAAATACAATAAGAAGCACTATACAGCTCAATAGGCGTCGGAAAATGCCAAAAAGGGATAAATATAAAACTTCAATTGCTCAATGTACTATGCGTACCTATAGCCATGAGAAATACAGATGTTCAAAATCCCAAGCCAAAACATGAAAAAAGTGATTCAAAGCCATATTTCAATACATATCAAACAAAAGCCAAATTCTCCAAAAATTCCATAAGATTAACGCTATTCTTGAAGCATTTCAAGAGTTTTCCGCCAATATTTGCAAGGGAGCTTTATTTGCTTGACCTCTTTTTCGAATAACGTCACGAACCCTAACCAGGACAACAACGTTCAACAACATCATGATAATAAATAAATAAATAATACAGGAACAAAATCAGGCTGCAAAAATCTTAAATGCATTCCAGAAAAGAAAAAAAAGGTGAAATAATTTATATTGTGTGTTAAATTAGGAATAAATTTTTTTTTTAAATAATTGTATATTTAATGGATACAAAAATTTAAAGAACTCGTCTTTAATTCATTTCATCACAAATACTTTTTTTCCCCTTTACATTATCCCTGCCCATATAAATGATGTATTAAAACCGTATTATTATTATGAAAAAGTGTAATGAGAAATTTAATCAGTTACTTCGTAATTTAAAATTGCTGATTACAAGGAAGTTTTAAAATGGCATTTTAAGCATTAAACGCTTTTCAAGCCAAAAGTTTTAAAAATAGTTAATGAAGGATGTTTAAAATAACTATATCCCAAGGATATTTAAATCAAACCATTCATGAGAGTATGTATGATAAAAAGAAGACGTGAACTATACCAATAATTAATTAGAAAGCATTCAGAAACTAACAAATTCAGAATAATTTTTAAAAGTAAATTGTGAAAGATAATCTATAAAGCTTTTTTCATTATTTAAAGCTATATTTAATCATCCATTTTATTTGGCATTTAACGCTCAGTTGAATGGATTGCAACTGCTTGATGTAAAATTAAGATTGGAGGCATTTTCTTCAGAACAGAGCAATGATTTTCAAAGGGTATTCCAGAGAAATAAGTGCTCAGATATAAAAATAAATGTACTACTGTGCCCAAAAAGTAAGACCAATTATTTTTTTCAAAAATTCTTTCTTTATTCTTCCAAATTTATATCATCGCCTTCAAAGTAATGCAAAATAATGCACTTATGCCAATTTCTTTTCCAATTCTCAATGCATAATAAAATATCATCGGCAGGGATGGCCTTCAAAGCTCAAAACTCAATGCTTTATCTATTATGTTAAAAACAAATCCAGACCAGTTGATGAGAGATGTTTGGGTAGGTTTCAAGTTTAGGTCAACATATGGTGTATCCATTAATGATTTATGTAATTAAACATTTCGCATGTAAAAATAAACATTTTCAAGAAAAACGTTCATGGAAAATTAATTGTTGAAAAATTGTAAATTCTTGAAACAATTACTACTGTGCCCAAATGGTAAGACCAAACGGCAAAACACTCTACTTATTCTTCCATATTTATGTCCGCCTTCAAAGTAATCCCCTCAGGACACAATGCACTTAAGCTTTTTCTCCCCATCTTCAATGCATGCGAAAAAATCATCGGCAGGGATTGCCTTTTTTACGTTGAATTGATTGATTTTTCACGTTGAATCTCTTCAATCGACTCACAATGATGTGCCCGGAGTGGTCTTTTGAGTTTAGGGAATAGCCAACAATCGTATGATATGAATACGGTGATTGTGGATCGACATGGGTTTCATTTTTGGCGAAACAGTCACGAAGAAACAATGCAGCGTGAGATGGTGTATTCAGTGTTTTCGGTACTCATCGAGATTTGACGCGTTTGGGGCCCAAAATGGAATGAGCCAACCCGTTTGAAAGTTCATCAGCAAGGTCTCTAATTGTAAATTGATAGTTTGCAAGCACCAAATTTTTAATTTTGTGGCCGTGAGCTTCGTCGGTTGAGGTGGAGTGTCGGACAGACTGCTCTTCGTTTTCAACGCGTTCTCTGCCTTCTTTGACCTGTTTATACCACTTCTAAACATTTCTTTCCAATATAGGAATGTTCACCGAATGCCTTCTGCGACATTCTATACGTTTTCTCAAACAAAATTGAATGCAATGAATTTAAATTGCAAAACAAAAAAAAATGCAGCACAAAATTTGCTCAATGAATTCAGACATTTCGAAAATCGCCGGAATCCGTTTTAGCGTCTCATAAAGCCAAGCGTGACTCATATACTAATGATTATTTTGACGTGAAATTTCACACAGATGTCAAGGAGAGTGCCAGCAACCTAAAAAAGAAGAAAACAATTGAAATTCCATAAGCCAAGAGAATTTTTAAATTGAAAATTGATCTTACATTTGGACACAGTAGTAAAGTGAAGTATTGGACAATTTACAAAAACTTTTTTTGAAACTTTTTGTAACGAAACTAATATGTTTTGTTTGCTCACAAGATATTCTCTTTTATTAGCGGAAACTCATATGTATATCATGGCGTATACCGAAACATAATGAATCTGCAGGGAAACAAAAAGGAAAGGCATGTTATCGGAACAAAAAAGGGAGAGATAAGAAACGGGAAAAGGAACAACGAGGCAGAATGAGACTTGCTTTTGGTAATAAACATAAAATAAAGCGTTGGGCATCATCAAAAGATAGAGGGGCTAAGGTGAATGGATTTGTGGAAGATGACACCAGAATAAGAATGCTGGGATCTTTCTTGTCTATGAGAAAACTCGATGCTTTATACATTACACTGAAGTGACAAAAGTCATGGGATACCTCTTAATATCGTGTCGACCCTCCTTTCGCCCGGCGAGGTGCAGCAACTCGACGTGCCATGGACTCAACAAGTCGTTGGAAGTCTTCTGCAGGAAAAATTGAGCCATGCTGTCTCGATAGACGTCCATAATTGTGAAAGCGTTGATGGTGCAGGATTTTTGGGCACGAACAGACCTCTCGATGATGTCCCATAAATGTTCGATGGGATTCATGTCGGGCGATCTAGGTGGCCAGATCATTCGTTGGAATTGTCCAGAATGTTCTTCAAACCAATCGCGAACAGTTGTGGCCAGGTGACATGGCGCATTATCATCCATAAAAATCCCATCGTTGTTTGGGTACATGAAGTCCATGAATGGCTGCAAGTGATCTCCAAGTAGCTGAACATAAGCATTTCCAGTCAATGTTCGGTCCAGTCGCACCAGAGGACCAAGTCCATGCCATGAAAAACAGCCCACACCATTACTGAGCCACCACCAGCTTGAACAGTGCCTTGCTGACAGTTTGGGTCCATGGCTTCGTGGGGTCTGCGCCACACTCGAACCCTACCATCAGCTCTTACCAACTGAAATCGTGACTCATCGGACCAGGCCACGGTTTTCCATTCATCTAGGGACCAACCGATATGCTCACGTGCCCACGAGAGTCGCTGCAAGCGATGTCGTTCTATCAGTAAAGGCACTCGAGTCGGTCTTCTGCTGGAATAGCCCAAGAAAGCCAAATTTCTCCTCACAGTTCTAACAGACAAGTCCCTTGTACGTCCCACATTGATTTCTGCGGTTATTTGACGCAGTGTTGCTTGTCTATTAGAATGTACGACTCTTTGCAGACGTCGCCGGTCTCGGTCGTTAAGTGCAGGCGGTCGACCACTGCGCTGTCCATGGTGGGATGTTATGCCTGAAATTTCATACTCTCGGCACACTCTTGACACAGTGGATCTGAGAATGTTGAATTTCCTAACGATTTCCGAAATGGCATGACCCATGCGTCTAGCTCCAACTAACATTCCGCGTTCAAAGTCTGCTAATTCCCGTCGTGCGGTCAGCCTCACGTCAAAACCTCTTCACATGAATAACTTGAACAGAAATGAAAGCTCTGCGAAAGCACTGCGCATTTATACCTGTTCTACGCGATGCTACTGCCATCTGAAAATTTGCATATTGCTATCCCATGACTTTTGTCACTTCAGTGTATGTTAAAAACAAATCAAGACCAGTTGATGAGAGATGTTTCAAGTTTTTGTTAGCATACGGGTATCCATTAACGATTTATGTAATTAAACATTTTGCATGTAAAAATAAACCTTTTCAGGAAAACAATTCATGGAAAACTAATTGTTGCAAAATAATAAATTCTCGAAATTGATTCAGAGACGATTAAAGTACTGGTATCGACTTTTTTTAAAAGATAATAAGGTATATATTATGTAATAATCAGGTATTTGTTATATTATGATAATATAAGAATGTTATTAAAAATTTATTATAATTAAAATAAATACACGATATATACCCATAATAGTTATTAAAATTAGTGGATTCATGTTGTTGCATGTTTTACAATTAAAAAAAAATATTTACAAATATTTGTAAAGATTTTTGGTTTTAGAAGCAAATGTTGCTTAAAGAGTTATATAATTAGCACTTATTGATTGAATGAGGTCTTTGCTACATTTTTTTTATCTAATGCAACTGGCAAGCACTTAGACAGTTGTCTTCGATACCTTAAGACAAGCACTGCACTGACGTTACTCGCTTAGCACTACTCAGGAGGTGCATGTAGCTTGAAGATAAGCTACGGACGCGGAGTCACAATACCTCCTCAACGCTCTACGATCGTGTTAGACCGTTAGATCGTTAAAGTGGATTCGAACCGTGACTCGAACACGAAACCTGTGTCACCAGAGCGCCAGCCACTCGCCCATTAAGACCTGGTCTTTTGTATATCGTTGCATTGTTTTGGTATTGCCCTTTTTTATTTATTAAATAAATAATTATTGCTATTATGATGAACCTCATATTTATTTTAAGTATAATATATTTTTTATAATATTATTAGAATATTAAAAGCAACTTATTATTATATACTAGAGAGTTTTTGCATGCCGTACTTTGAAAATACGGTATTTTTTCTCCCCGGCGCGCATGCTCATATGAAATTGCGCATGCGTATCTGTAATAATGTTTCCTATGAGCATGCGCGCCGGGGAGAAAAATACCGCATTATTAAAGTACGGTATGCAAAAACTCTCTAGTATCTACCTTATTATTATATAATAATAATCTTTAGCTTAGGGTAGCTTAAACTAACTCGCCTGAAGCACCTTCTTGCAAGAAAGCTAACATTCAACCGTAACTTTATTTCAACTTAACTGCAACTTTTTTCACTACAAATGCAGATAAAACATTTCCCAGCACTCGCATGCGAAACGCAGATTCAAAAAAGAAAAAAAAATGAATGGAAGTGAAAACAATTTTAGTAGTAACAGTAGCGATGAATCGAAAACTCTAACGATGAATCAGAAGAATTGTTAAAAAATCAGATTTAATCAGATTTCTTAAAAATTTTAAAAAGGAGAAAAAAAAAAATTGTAATCGTCTAATGCCGATGTACAGTTTACCCATGGGTATCTGCATTTTTGGTGTTTGCATTTTTTGTATTTGCATTATTGGTATATGAAATGGCAGCAGACAATGTCAATGTGTTGGCATACCAAATTGTCGGATTTGAGCACACACGCGATTTTTTCGTTTTCCCAGTGAGCCGGACTGCATTTGATCGTCTTCATGAACTTGTATGCCTGATTTTTGTAAAAGAGTTGACGTAAACATTGTTGGTCTTGAACTTGTTGCGCGGTCAAAGAGGAATCGGTAGGAATTTTGTTTCGAAGACAAATTTGTATACTACTTAAAAAGAAGTTTATGTAAATATTTTTGATGGCTGTACAAAATGTTTTGAGGTGTAGCACCTCGACGATCATAACGTCTCAATTCAGATTTAACCATCTCTGAGTAGGTGGGAGGTTTCTTTCTCGTAAAACGACGCATATCACCACTATCACTTGGGTAAGAGAGCTCTTCTGCAAGATACAATACTGACAAAGGCATTTGGTCTTCACCAGGTGCTAATGCCAATCCAGCATCAATGTTGGTATTGAGTTTAGTAATAACCGTCTTGGCTGGAGCGGGATTTACGAATGGGTCGTCATAATCATCGTCGTCTATATCAGACTCATAGTTCTCTTCAGAAGAGATAGGATTCAGGTCAGCGAAAGCATTTGAACCTTCAGGAAACGATTCTGTTCGAAATTTTTCGAGCCATTCCAAATCGATATTAACGTTTTGTGATTGGTATAAAGACTTGTTCATTAGATACAAAGCCGCATTGTAAAACACGATTGGGATTAATACATAAAGTGCGATTTGAAAGAGAGACTTTTCTTCAATTTCACGTAGATAGTGGCTGAATCGTTTACATTGCGAGGAAGACAGTCGACCGATTTGTGCAAGTAGGAACGTTCGTAACGGATCCCTTGATACCATATTGACGATCCCGACCAAGCTCTCGTATTTGCATGAAAGGGATACGAAGAGCAACGAGACGCTCTTCCAAGTCATTCAACTCTGACAAACAGGAGGGTTGCTCAGGATATCGAAAGCCATAATTGGCTGCAAGATTTGGAACGTTGCGTTTAAGAATATGATCGCTGCACGTTTTACAAAAGTCAACTACATCCAAGTCGACAGAGAAAATGACTGCAATTTGATTTAAAGAAACGTTCTTCGACTTTGAGCCACTGTTTCTCATGAGAATAGTCGTTTAAATCGGAATGAGTATTGTTCAAGAAGCAATGGGAGCAGGAAGGAGTAATTGAAGAGGACGAATTAAAAGTACCCTTGAGAGGACAAGAACAGGAGGGAGAGTAAAGAGAAGGGGTTTGAACACATTTCATGTGTTTAATATTGTCATCGTGAGGGTTGATAGCCTGTTGACGCTTGAGAGCTCGACGCTCCCGTTGAAGTTTCCGGCATCGAACGGGCTATCCTTTTCCTTTCACGATCATGCGCTTAAACATTGTCTTCCATTGTTGTCGCCAATGTTTCCGATTTCCATTGTTTCCTTTTTTGGCATAACTTTATTTCGGATCGGACATCATTTCAGGTCGTTACCGAAAACAATACCCATGGGTAAAAATTCAATGTCTTCGGTACCAATCGAGGCCCAAAATGGAATGGGCGGATCCTTTTGAAATTCCAACATCATCAGCAAGTTCTCTATTTGTAAATCGAAGGTTTGCAAGCTCCCAATTTTTAAAATTTTGGGCCTGAGTCGTGTTTGAATGTTTTCGTCGGTTGAGGTGGTGGGCCGACCAGAGAGTTCTTCGTCTTCAACGCGTTCTCTGCGTTCTTTGATCTGTTTATACCACTTGTAAATATTTCGTTGCAAAATAGTTTGCTCCCTGAATGCCTTCTGCAACATTCTATACGTTTCCGCACACGAATATTCATTCAACAAACAAAATTGAATGCAAGTGTTTTTCTCTAATCATTCAGACATTTCAAAAATCTCCGAAATCCGTTATAGCGTCTCACAAAGCCAAGCGTTACTCAAACACTAATGAATATTTTGACGTTAAATTTCACACAGAGATGTCAAGGACAGTTGATTGAAATTGACAAAATTGAAATTCCATATGTCCGGGAAAGTTAAATTGAAAAAAAAGGTTTTACTTTTTGGGCACAGTAGTAATTATTTTTAATATAATGAGCCTATCTCATACTTATTTTAATTATAATATAGTTTTAATAATATTATTATAATATAACAAACACCTTAACAACAATTATTATATAATAATAATAATAAAGTAAATATAGTATCTACCTCAAGTAACAGTAAGGTATAACCTTAACAATATATAACCTTAAGTATAAGTAATATAATATCTACCTTATTTTTATATAATAATAACCATTAGCTTAGGGTAGCTTTAATATTTGAAACGAGAAACGCCTGAAGCCCATTCGTGCAAGAAAGTTAATATTCAACCGTAACTTTATTTCAACTTAACTGCAACTTTCTCGCTACAAAAGCAGATAAAACATTTCCCAGCGCTCGCATGCGAAGCGGAGATTCAAAAGCGAATTCTGCTTCTACGAAGAAACTTTTCAAAATCTCAACACGAGATGATGAATGCGCACTTAATGAGTCGCGACTTCGCCATCCATCGAAAGGAAAAGTCGAGACTTACCAGAAGGGAAATTTTAAAAGACAAGACAGACATTTCTAATTTATTCGAGAACTCTAATCTTGTTGGAATTCTAATCTTGACAGAATATTTGGGGGAAATCAAAGGAGTTTATATGTATGCAAATGCACTACTGATAAGAAGTTTAAAAAAATCTCATGGTTGATAATATGTTTGTGACATATCTATGTTTCTATTTTTCGCATAGTTACAAAACGAAGAAATTAAGATGAACTGTCAATTTATTTGTATGCATATCTGTCATTGACCCATCTTAGATTTTTGTTTGACATAATAATAATATCTATTCTATAAAATTCTATAAATCTATTCTATAAAATTGTATTATGATATTTTCAAATACTACTGTGAAAAAGTAAGACCAATTATTACGCTTACAAACGCTTTATTTATTTTTCAAAATATTTTCTAAAGTTACGTGACTACAGCGTCAGAATCTCTCCTAATAGCCACTTTTGGAACTGATATTTTTTTCTGTGGAATTCCTTTCCGTGCTTTCTACAGTCTGTGTATGAAATTTTTCTTCATTCCTCCATTCATTTCAGCTGCAGGTCTTTATCCTATTCATTAGCGCAACAGCCCCATGGTGGGCAAGGCCATCTGCCTACTGGCAGATTTCGAGACAGGAGATGTTGTTTTGTTTTTACGGGCTAGGGGGTGTCAGCCCCACGCCAAACGCTCCACAGCCATATTAGACCGGGACTTACGGTTTAAAGTGGATTCCGAACAGCTGCAAACATCCATTGCACTGACGGGATTCAAACCCGAAACCTGTGGCCCCGAATTGTGGCCACTGGCCATCAGGCCCCACTCAGTTGCAGATGCCTACAGGAAAAAGTTATCTTTTTTTTTTTTTTTTTTTTTAAAGAAAGAAGTGGCACTAGAAAAGCCATAATTTTTATTATTGGGTAAATTTTGAGAAAAAAAAACTCTTTTTAGCAACAAAGATGTTGTCAACGGATTATCGAAATAAGAATGTCATACAAAAGCAATTCACTTTTGCAAATACTGATTCCTTTTTTTAAAAAAGTTAATACCAGTACTTTAACCCTCTCTGAATGCTGCAATAAATGTTTCAAGAATTTATTTTTTACAACAATTAGTTTTCTATGAAGGGCATGAATGGCCGAGTGTTAGCGCTCTGGCGCTTGGTACCACAGGTTTCGGGTTCGAGTCCCGGCGGTGCCATGGATGTTTGTAGTGGTTCGCAATAAACTTTAAACCGTATGTCCCAGTCTAACAGGATCGTAGAGAGTTGCGGAGGTATCGTTACTCCGCGTCCGTAGCTTATCTTCAAGCTACACGCACCTGGTGGGTAATGGTAAGTGAGTAACGCCGGTGCAGCGCTTGTCTTAAGGCATCCAATACAACTGCCTAAGTGTTTACCAGCTGTTTTAGAACAAAAAAAAATTTCCATGAATTGTTTTCTTGGAAAAATGTTTATTTTTACATGTGAAATGTTTAATTACATAAATCATTAATGAACACCCAATATGTTAACAAAAACTTCAAACATCTCTCCTCAGCTGGTCTTGATTTGTTTTTAACATAATGGATAAAGCATCGAGTTTTCTCATAGACAAGAAAGATCCCAGCATTCTTATTCTGGTGTCATCTTCCACAAGTCCATTCACCTAAGCCCCCTATCTTTTGATGGCACCCAACGCTTTATTTTATGTTTATTACCACAAGCAAATCTCCTTTCTGCCTCGTTGTTCTTCTTTTCCCTAGTTCTTATTTTTCCTTTTTTGTTTTGATAACATGTTTTCCCTTTTTGTTTCCCTGCAGGTTTATTATGTTTCGGTACACGTTATGATACAGATATGAGTTTCACGTTAATAAAAGAGAATATCTCGTGAGCAAACAAAACATATTAGTTTCCCTGCAACTTTTCGCAACAACAACAAAACTTTTTGTAAATTGTCCAACTTTTTGTGTGCTTCATTTTAAAATAATAGACTTTTAATTTATTTTGAAGGGCCTGATGGCTGAGTGTCTCGTGCTCTGGCGCTCGGTACCATAAGTTTCAGGTTTGAGTCCCGGAGATGTCATGGATGTTTGGAGTGGTTCGTAATCCACTTTAAAGGTTAGTTTTGGTTTTGTTTGTCGCTCTACGGTCATCCTGTGTCCCCTTTGGGCTAAAAAGACCGGGATCTACAGTTTAACGTGGATTCTGAACCACTAACAAACATCTATGCAAACCGCCAGGATCCGAACCTGGAGCCTGTGGTACCAATGGCCAGAGCGCTAGCCACTTGGCCACCAGGCTGCTCTTTAAACCGTAGGTCCCAGTCTAACATGTGATTGACGGCTAGATAAAGTTTTCAAACTTTCGAAAACTTTTGAGAAAACTTTCGACTTTTTTTATAGAGGGTCTAACGGTGTAGATAAAGTTTTCAAACTTTCGACTTTCGAAAACTTTTTGAGAAAACTTTCGACTTTTTTTATAGAGGGTCTAACGGTGTAGATAAAGTTTTCAAACTTTCGACTTTCGAAAACTTTTTGAGAAAAATGTCGACTTTTTTTATAGAGGGTCTAACGCTGTAGATAAAGTTTTCAAACTTTCGACTTTCGAAAACTTTTTGAGAAAACTGTCGACTTTTTTTTATAGAGGGTCTAAAGCTGTAGATAAAGTTTTCAAACTTTTTGAGGTCAGGGCATTTAAAAACATGGTCGTAGAACGTTGCGGGGTTATTGTTACTCCGCGTCCGTAGCTTATCCTCAAGCTACACGCACACCCTGGATAGTGCTAAGTGAGTAACGTCGGTGCAGCGCTTACCATAAGGCATCGAAGACAATTGTCTAAGGGTTTGCCAAATGCATTAGAACAACAAAAAATTTTTTTTTTTTTTTAATACATCTTAGCTAATTGTAACTGATGAAAAAGTTACATAGCCCATCTCGATGAATTTCTTTTAGATGTTTGATGCACTTTGGAAGTTAAAAATTATAACATTTGAGCCAAAAGTTTGTTCTCTTCAAACTCTTTGAGGTCAGGGCATTTAAAAACTTACAAATAATTGTATAATAACTTACTTGTATTAAAACTTACAAATAATTTTATACCTCCACGCAACTACGCAATACTACTTACAAACGGTGGAGTCTCAGAAGCTTGAGAATAGAATTTTCTCAACATTGAAAATCAGAAAGAAGATTGCACTCCTCGTAGCCAACCCTGAACGTAATCGTTTCTAATTTCTCGGAAAGCTTCTTTAGCGCATTATTGTTGTTTGACAATTTTTTATTTGAAAAAGCAGAAAAAAAGCTATCAGATTGTTAGTTGTTTGTAATGAAAGCTGTCTTTGAATGGGAAAATTGAGAAGGAAAAGAGTAAGCATATTTATTTCTATATCTGGGCTCATACTACTTTATCCAAAAAGTAAGACCAATTTTCAATTTAAAAACAGTTCACATCTATAAACAGTTCAACGAAGGCAGAGAACGCGTTGAAGACGAAGAGTCCCCTGCTCGACCGTCGACCTCAACCGACGCAGTTCACGTCCAAAAATTAAAGATTTGGTGCTTGCAAACCGTCGATTTACATTTAGAGACCTTGCTGAGGATGTTGGAATTTCAAAAGGAACAGTTCATTCCATTTTGGGCCTCAAATGCGTCAAATAACGATTGGGTACCGAAAACACTGATTGCGCCAGCTCACATTGCATAGATTCTTCGTGACTTTTTCTCCAAAAATGAAACCTACATCGTTCCACAACCACTGAATTCACACCGTGCGACTTCTGGCTATTCCCTGAACTCAAAAGACCACTCCGGGGACACCGTTTTGAGTCGATTGAAGAGATTCAACGCTTTGAAGGCCATCCGTGCCGATGATTTTTTAACATGCATTGAGGATTGAAAAAAAAAGTCGGCATAAGTGCACTGCGTCCGGAGGGGATGACTTTGAAGGCGATGAAATGAATTTGGAAAAATAAATAAATTTATGAAAAAAAAAAATAATTTGTCTTACTCCTTGGGCACAGTAGTACGTTTCCTCAAAAGCTGCTTGCACCTTCGTTGCGTAGAAGCAGACATTATGAAATGTCACTTATATTTGGTTTTCACACTTATAAAACTTATTTCGTCATGAATTTATTATTATATTTATTTAGATCTAACCATGTCCTGGTAAATGAGCTCTTAATTATGCCAATAAAATGTCAGGATCTCGATATATAACAGCGGGAATTGAGTATGAAGGCCTATTTCACCTTTCCTTCCAGCTGGCCGAAACATTGTCAACGGCTCTCTCTCTCTCTTTCCTACAAACCAAATTAAAATTACTTTTGTACAAAATTACATGGCTCATAAAATAAATATTAAATTCTGGCGAATAAGGATAAAAAATATTGATTCACGCTCCAAAGGATGGCCGAAACACTATAACTGATTAATTATAATAAAATAATAATAAATAAATTAATGATAAAATTATAAATAAATAAATTAATAATAAAATAATAAATAAATAAATTTATATTAAAACAATAATAAATAAATTAATAATAATAAATAATTAATGATAAAATTATAAATAAATAAATTAATAATAAAATTATAAATAAATAAATTTATAGTAAAATAATAATAAATAATTTAATTAATAATAAAATAATAAATTAATCATAAAAAATTAATTAATTAATAATGAATAAATAAATTAATAATAAATAATAATAAATTAATTAATAAAATAATAATAAATTAATTAATAAAATAATAATAAATAAATTAATAATATATTAATAATAAATAAATTAATAAAATAGAAACAAAATCAGGATGCAAAAAACTGAAATGCATTCCAGAACAGAATAAAAGGTGGAAGAATTTAGTTGAACTAGGAATAAATTTTATTTAAATAATTGTACTTTTAATGGATGCAAAATTTAAGAAACTCGTTTTTAATTCATTTCGTTAGATAAAATACTATTTTCCCCTTTACATTATCCCTGCCCTTATAAATGATTTATTCAAACTATATTATTATTATGAAAAGTGTAATGAGAAGTTTAATCAGCTACATCGTAATTTAAAATTGCTGATTACAAGGAAGTTTTAAAATGGCATTTTAAGCATTAAACGCCTTTCAAGCCAAAAGATTTAAAAATAGTTAATGAAGGATGTTGAAAATGAATATATCACAGGGATATTTAAATGAAACTATTCATGAGAGTATGTATGATAAAAAGAAGCCGTGCACTATACCAATAAGTAATTAGGAAGCATTCAGAAACTAACAAATTATGAATAATTTTTAAAAGTAAATCCCAAAAGATAATCTATAAAGCTTTTTCATTATTTAGAGTTATATTTAATCATCCATTTTATTTGACATTTAATTCTCAGTTGAATGGATTGCAACTGCTGGATCTAAAATTAAAATTGGAGACATTTCCTTCAGAACAGATCAATGATTCTCAAAGGGCATATGATATTCCACAGAAATACTACTGTGCCCCAAAAGTAAAATCAATTTTTTTTTTTCCAAAAACTCTTTATTTATTCTTATAAATTTATTTCATCGCCTTCAAAGTACACAATGCAATTATGCCAACTTTTTTTCCAATCCTCAATGCATGCTAAAAAGTCATCGGCAGGAATGGACTTCAAAGAGCGTCACGTTGAATCTCTTTAATCGATTCGAAACGGTGTCCCCGGAGTGGTCTTTTGTGCTTAAGGAATAGCACAGAAAACGCACGGTGTGAATGCGGTGGTTGTGGAACGATAGGAGTTTCTATTTTGGATAAAAAGTCACGAACAATCAATGCAGTGTGAGCTGGCGCACTCAGTGTGTTTTCGGACCAATCGAGATTACAAGTCGACGGTTTGCAAGCACCCAATCTTTCATTTTTTAACGTTAGCATCGTCGGTTGAGGTTGAGGGTCGACCAGAGGGCTCTTCAGCGCGTTCTCTGTCTTCGTTGAACTGTTTATAAAAGTGGACTGCTTTTAAATTGTGTTTTTTGTGTAAATTGTTTTTTAATTCTATACTACTTCAAAACATTACTTTTCCTATATAGGAATGCTCACCGAATACCTTCTGCAACATTCTATACGTTTCCTCAAACGGAATTGAATGCAAGTTCTTTGCAGAATGAATTCAGACATTTCAAAATCGCCGGAATCAGTTTTAGCGTTTCGCAAAGCAAAGCGTCACTCAAACACTAATACATGTTTTAACGTCAAATTTCACTCAGATGTCAAGGACAGTGCCATCAACCTAAAAAGAAAAAAATCTGAAATTCCATAAGCCCCGGGAATTTTAAAATGACAATTAATCTTACTTTTTGGACAGAGAAGTATTGCAAGACCTCAAAAAGAAACCTACTATATAAATCCCATGCGCTAACGCACCTGGATGCACCTGCACGCATTGAGCCAATGAGTAGCAGTGATGTGCGGCAAATCGTAACTGTAGAAAGCTGCTTAGAAATAGATCTCAATAGATCCTTTTGAACGTCGATTTCAAGAAAGGTCAGTGCATAGAAGGGTGTGTCAATAAATGACGACACCTTTCGCTCGTTCTTCTGCTTCCTTAATCCACCCACTATCTCCTATTTCTCACCCCCTCTTTCTACAAATTTGTTCACGGAGTTATTTTCAAGCGTTAAGAGTATAACACCTCTTTTGAAAATTTTTTTCACTTACTTTTTAAAGACAAATGTTTAAAAAATATAAAGATTTTCTTTAATAAAAACTTCTCGCTTTCATCACATTCAAACTCTTTAGAAGTTACTTTTCTTTAATCAAAAATGCATCCATTCAAAATTCTGACAAAGATAAGTCTTTCAAAATTGTACTAGAAAACAAAAACAAGTAATATAAAAAAAAAAAATTTAAAGTCAATTCCTACTGTTTTTCACTCTATTGCAGAAAGTCCTTTATAAATAAGTTTCATTCATTTTTTTAAAAAGTTTATCTGGCGCCATCTATGGCGCCATGTAACTTAAATCTAAAAAATATAATTAATTAATTAAATTTAATTACTGATTTAATATTTGGAAAAAACTGTATTCACATCCAGTGTCATCCACTACATGTTTAAAAGAAAAATATATTTGAATTTGAGTGGATGGTTAAAAAGTATTTTATGAACGATCGAAAATTTGAACAAGATATATATAGGGAGAGTGTGAACTAATTGAAAAAAAGCCAAGAAAAGGAAGGCTCTTTTTCTACGATTTTACTTTTGAAATAGACAATAAACAAACTTTACTGCCATTAAAACCATTTTCCATTCATTATCTCAAATGGATTGAGGATTTTGCAGAAAATTGCAGAATACGTATTAAATAAATAGGAAAATTTTATTTTAATATTAAAATTTTAAGTATTAGTTCATTATTCTGAAAATAAAACTAATAAAAATTTAACATGCTTTTAAATGTAACATTATAAACATTAATCGTAAATATCAGAATTAATAAGTAATAAGTAAGAAATTCATAATTTATATTTATCGTTAACTTAAGTTAGATTTATGATTCCGTACTTATGAACGTACATGAATTTAAAAGTGTTAAAGTTCATGCGAAAAAAATTAAATTTAAAAAATTCGTTATTACAGCTCAATATAGCATTCTCAAAAATGCTACTGTGTCCAAAAATTAAGACCCATTTTCAATTTAAAATTCCCGGGGCTTATGGAATTTCAATCTGTGGGAAATGTGACGTCAAAATATTCAGTACTGTTTGAGTTACACTTGCCTTTGTGAGGGCCTTACTTTTAAAATATTGATTATATGACTTTTTTTTTTTATATGGATCTAAGAATCAACACCTCACAAAAATCCGATACCAGAATGCAAGGTACTGCTGTCTAAATTAGTTAGAGTCAAGGAAAACCTATTTCCTAATTGGTTTTCCTAAATTGGTACCGAAAACACTGAATGCGCCAGCTCACACTGTATTGATTCTCCATGACTTTTTCGACAAAAATGAAATTCATATCATTCCACAAAACCGTTTTCACCTGATTTAGCATCGTGCGACTTCTGGCTATTCCCTAAACTCAAAAGACCTCTCCGGGGACACCGTTTTGAGTCGATTGAAGAGATTCAACGTGAATCGGCGCGCGCTTTGAAGACCATTCCTGCCGAAGACTTTTTAGCATGCATTGAGGATTGGAAAAACGTTGGCATAAGTGCATTGTGTCCGAAGGGGATTACTTTGAAGGCGATGAAATAAGTTTGGAAGAATAAATAAAGAGTTTTTGGAGAAAAAAAAAAAAAATTGGTCTTACTATTTGGTAGTAGTACTGTATTTATGTTTTTGTGTGGAGTGAATTCATACCAAAACCGCCTTTTTAACATTAGAAATAAAAGGATTGTAAAAAATTAATTAGCTCAACAATTAGGTAACAATAGATCATTAAAAATATCAATGGTTGAAAAAAAATAGGATGAACTTGATTTCTTCGAATACATTAATTTATTATTATTACACTAAATAAAACGAAACAAGATAAGGTTATGATTATGATTTGTTTTAATGATATAAACCCCTGTTATTTCTTGAGGAAAAAGTAATTAGTGTTCCTTGCAGATGATATTTTGTTATTCTATTTGCTGGTGAATTAAGAAACTTCATTACGAACAACGACTATTGCGAATTTTCATATTATTTGTACATTTTTGTACATTTTTTTTTTTTTTCAGAATTAGAAATGTCGGCCTTATTTTCAAATTTTTATTAAAAAGCTTCTAATTCTGTAAAAAAAAAAAAGTTTTGTTATTAATTAAAAGAGATTAATTCATTTTGCGACATTTTCAAATTAATTTTCTCTAACTATTACTTGTTAGATGGTATCATTTGAAAATGTTAGATAGTATCATTACTTGTTAGATGATATCATTTTGTAAATAATTGAATTTTGTATACAATTACTTTACACATAACCACTAGCCCATATTAATATATCTACTATTAATCTTTTAGACTAACCTTAATCACTAGTTTATTGTTAACGACATTTGAAAGTTATTTTTAATTAATTAATAATTATATAGCCTATTAAATTTGAAATATATTAAATTATCAAACATAATTGGATTATTAAATTAATTAGAATTAAAATTAAAATTATTTAAAGATTTTTTTAAAATTTAATTATTATATGTCTGTAGTTGTATTTTAATTGTACAACAAACCCTGTTTCGATAATTTTCTGCTCATGTGTTTTATATTAATGTTCATAAAAATTTTTAAATACTCTTTTTTTTCTTTTTTAAACTTTTAAATAAAAATGCCATATTATAATTCCAAAGGACATAATTGATATTTTCATAATTCTTAATAAAACATTCTTAGAATTCTGGTTTTATAATAATTCCTACAAAATATCATCATCATTGGCGCAACAGGCCCATGGTGGACCTGAAGCCGCCTGCCTACTGGCAGATTTCGAAACATGAGATGTATTCTTTTTTACGGGGATAGTCCAACGTCCAACGCTCTACAGTCATGTTAGACACCTACAGCTTAAAGTGGATTCCGAAAACATCCATGGCACCTCCGGGACTGTGGTATCGAGCGCCAGAGCGATAGCCACGCGGCCATTCAGGCCCCCTACAAAATATACGTTATCAAAATGCAAGAAACACATTGACAACATAGTATTCAATATCTTCATTTTCGGTATTTTTCTGTTCATTAATATAAAATTCTAATTATAAATGACAAAACTTTAATATCTGTTATGTTACTTACTATATTTTTATTTATAACCCCTTAACCTCGTCATCTTAATTCATAGATACAATTTACGATTATAATTGGTTGCTTTAATTTTAGTAATGACAATATGACAAGATAAAGTTTCTAAATTAAATAAATGGCACTAAAAAAAAAAATTTGAAAATACTAAAAATAAAAGAAGTAAAATACAAAATAAAAAATAAGAGAATTTAAGTTAAAATTCGGTACAATGAGGGACCCGTTGTCGATGTCATGAGACTATTGAAAATTAAAAAAAAAAAAAAAAAAAAAAAAAACTGTGAAAGGGCTATGCTGCTTCTAAAAATGAAATTTTATTACCCAACATTTAACGAAAAAGATGTTCAATTTAACAAGTAATATATATATAAAAAAAAATTTAAAGTCATTTCCGCCTTTTTTTCACTCTATTGCAGAAAGTCCTTCATAAATGATTTTCATTCATTTTTTTAAGTTTATATGGCGCCATCTATTGGTAGACATATGCAACTTAAATGTAAAAAAAAACTAAAATTGATTAGTTATATTTAATTACTGAATTAATATTTGAAAAACTGTATTAACATCCAGTGTCATACAAGTTCAAAAAATGTATCTGAACTTGAGTGGATGAATAAAAATGTATTTTATGAACGATTGCAAATTTGAACAAGATATATATAGGGAAAGTGTGAGCTAATAGAAGGAATTGAAAAAATAGAATCCAAAGAATATATGAAAGGGCCTTTTTACATTCCAGATGTTTCTGAATGAGAATGATTGCTCATTTATTCCATTGATAAACTATAATTAATTTTCAATTAAGCTTTAATTTTCTCTATTATAATGATTTCGTAAATACTATTAAAATCTTTAGAATTTCAAACTGATGACTTTTTTTCCCTCACGTGACGTCATTCCGTGACGTCACTGGGACTCAAACGATCCTTTTATAAAACCGAATTTGCCAATTCAGATAATTCCACTGACACAATGCGAGATGCGAGGAGGGCCCGATTTTCCAAATCAACCACCCCCGCCAGACGTCACGTGATGCCGTCCACCCACCGAGGCGCATGCGCAGTGCTATTCCGCGAGGAAATCGGAGCTGCCTCTGTGATCCAACCGACATACGATCTCTCCTCCTCAGTTCAGTTCTCTGCACGGTTCCTGGCGCTGCTCCCCCTTTCGCAGACGATTTTCTTCAAAGGAGCCCTTTCTTCCGTCGCCAAACGACATTTTCTCGCGCATTTCTTTCGTTCTATTTCACGATTATTTATTTCAGCATTTTCTTTTCTTTTTTTTTATCGTCTGTCTTTTTGGAATGATTTAGAAACTCGGTTATGATTCTTTTTTTTTTTTTTTCTTTTTTCTTATTTGGCAACGTTTGATATCGTACAGATGAACCCGTGTCTTGAAGAAGAGAGGTCTGATAAAGTATTTGTACTGTGTGGATAGAAATTTTTGAGAACTTTTTCGTTTGGATGTTATTACTGAAACACTGCGAAAAATTGTTTCGTTTATGAATATATTAAATTAATTTCGACTACGAAATTGCAAAATTCTAATTGGTATTCCTTTGAAATGAAACCGTGATTTGTTTCTTTTTGTCTGGGAGTAAATGGCAAAAAAAAGCAATATTGCCATTGAAGTTTTTTTTATTTACGGTAAGAAACCTTTACAGCCTTTCATCTTCATAAACTTCTGTTGGACATGGATACAAATTTTTATATATATCTTCTTCTGGTTATCTCAAATCATCATTGACTATTTTTTTATATATATTTGACGTACAATTTAAAACTGCTTGATTAAACTATATTCTTGAATTCAAAAGGAATTAAACATATCAATTGAAGTATTCAAATTGAATTATGAAGGTGATTCAAACTAATTGGATGCAGCAATTATTTTAATTGGAATTATTAAAAAATTCCCCATATTGTAAAAAGTAACTGATCATCATATGGTTATAATACCTTCACATGCAATGAACGAAAGGTTTGTTTAAAAAATTTCTTAAACCATGGTATAAAGTTTAAAAAGTACGAAGGAAAAAAACTTTACTAGAACATTAAAGCATTCTTCTGTTAGCATTCATCATTTTGAATGCAAATTGAACTTCCATGACAGATGTTATGAAAATATTTTTCAAGAAAGATTAAAAGCACTGGAATAAACATACTTTTGGAACTCAAAATAATTTTTTGACCGACTGACAGTTGCCTTTAAAATATTTTTCTTCAACTGTAAATGAACAATGCACTTAAAAAGGTGACAACTCGCTGGAAAAGTATATCCAAGATTTAGTTCAAACTATCTTTCTCCAAGTTTTGTCAACTCATATATGACAAGCATGTAAACTGTACTGGTAAGTAACTCATTATATTTCTTTTTTCTACATAAATATTCTTACTTTTTATGGTATAATTTTGCAATATTATGTTACATTTTACAAACCGAAAATCTATTCTACTTATGTCGTTTATTTATTTTTTTATGTAATGAAAAAGATGTTTTTAGCGCGATCTACCAAGAAAGAAAAGCAGTCATTTTACTTTTTTTAACGCCTTGCTAGTAAATATTTCGCTTCTACTTTTATCAAAATAAATGGAAAAAACAATTTAAAAATAATAAGTAGAAAATCTTTTATACTTATGTCGCTTATTTGTTATTTTATGTAATGTAGACGATGTTTTTTAGCGCGATCTACTAAGAAAGAAACACAGGCATTTTATTTTTTTTTTTTAACGCCATAAATATCTCGTTTTTATTTTTATCACAATAAATTGAAAAAAAAATTTTAAAAAAAATAATTGCAATGATAGAGTTTACGAATGTTAGTTTATCATTTATATCTCCAATAGATTATGCATAACTAACTAACTCTATTGCGATGTTCAGAAAAATTAAATTGTACCCGCTCTTCTGTGTGTGATTTACAGTACTATTTGACAAATTCAAGTGTAAATATCAGTCATTATAGTACAAAATTCTTAATAATGTCGAATAGTACAAAATAGTACAGGGAACATAGTACAAATTATAGTACAAAATTCTTACAGTGAACGTTGAAATCATTATGTTGTATTTTTTTTTTTTTTCATCTTTCAAAAAAGCGTCAAAGAAATAGTTTCGTAATCATCTCATATAATACAACTGGATGACATAACTATCAAGTGTAAATATCAGTCATTATAGTACAAAATTATTAATAATGTACAGTGAACGTTGAAATCATTGACAGAGATGATCATGTTGTATTTTTTTTCACTCCATCTTTCAAAAACAGTGTCAAAATAATGTTTCGTAATGAACTCATATAATTGAACTGGATGACATAACTATCATGACTTTAACTGTCATAACTGTTTCGATAAATTTCATCAATATGTGTGAAATCCTAATTTTTTCTGTATTATTATTAATTTGCGATGCTTTAGAGTATATATAAATGTATTATTAATTAAAAAAATATTTTTAATTAATAATACATCAAACTACGATGCTTTAGAGGATGCAATTTAACAGGATGACTTGACTATAACTTTTTATGTCAATAAATTTCATCAATATGTGTAAAATCCTAATTTGTTTTCTTTATGTTATTAGACAATTATCAATTTATAAATTTCAGTTCATAATATACACATATACACATATTATCTAGCTATAAATATTTGCTTCTGATGTAAGTTAATTTATAATAAGTGATAACTAACGCTTTACTACTATGATTAATCTCTTAATATAATGTACAACTCTCAAGATAATTTTAAACTATTGATTGACATTTCTACCACATTTTTAAGTTTTAAGTTATATTAAATTGTATTTTATGACACATAAGTAAATCTTAATAAAATTCCCGTACGTGTTATAACAAAACTACACTAAAAATAATATTTTTAATTACTATTACAATTAAATTATAAGTCACAGAAATATAAGTTCCTTTTATTGAATTGTTGTTAGATATCCTAATCAACTTTAATGCTTTATATCGTCGACAAATTATTTCTTATTTCGAACTAAATAAATATGTCTTAATTAAACGAATTCCTGTACATGCTCTATCAAAAAATACACTAAAATATATTTTCAATTAATAATATAGTAAATTTCGAAGTTTTAGAAAATATATTGCTTTATTAAAATTATTTATTGAATGGTTGTGTTAGACATCCAAGTCTGTTTTAATGTTATATATCTTCGTTGAATTATTTCTTATTTCGAACTAAGTATAAAACGAACGAAGTATAAAACTAAACGAATTCCTGTACATTCTCTTTTAAAAATACGCTAAAAAATATTTTTTATAAAATTAATAATATAGAAAATTGAGCGAAGTTTCATAAATACGTTATAGTATTAAAGCCATTTATTTAATTGTTGTGTTAGATATCCTAATCTGCTTTAATGTTTTTCATCGTCGACAAATTATTTCTTATTTCGAATTAAATAAGTATAAAATTAAGCGAATTCCTGTACATGCTCTATCAAAAATACACTAATAAATATTTTTAATTAATGATATAGTAAATTGAGCGAAGTTTCATAAATGCGTTATAGTATTAAAACCATTTATTTAATTGTTGTGTTAGATATTCAAATCTACTTTAGTATTTTAAATTTTGGATTAATTTTTCTTATTTAAAATTTCTATTCATCAAAAATCAAATAATATTTTATTAAAAAATTTTTGATTTATGAAATTTATTTAAATATATAAATAGAGTATTGTCTGGGTACGTGAGATTTTTATATGAATTAGAGAATAGAAATTACTTGAAAACTGAACAATTTTATTTTTTTTTAGCAATGTACTACTAATAAAAAATATAATGCCCGTATCATACACGCATCATTCATGGGGTTTAGCAGCTCTTCTCACTCATGTTGCAACTTTTTAATTCATATCTTATCTTATTGATTAATTGTGTGAACAATCTTTTTTCGTCATTTATTCCTAGAATTTTCAAACTTTGATATATTCTTTTGGGTATTTTGGGTATTGTATGTGATTACGTTTTGCAGAAATGGGAATACTTCATTCTTCATTTACGACGACATTTATCTTACTTTTGTATATTCTTTTTAGAGATTCTTCATTAAGTTCTTGATCTATTCAGCATTGCTATATTCATATGGCGATTTGAATTTGGCCACTTTTATAGTATTCCAATGAATTGTTTCCTACATCTCGTGCATTATTAAACATTGGCATATTCCTGAGTTTATTCCTCCGTTCTCGAATGTTCACAAGTGATAAGTTGAAATTTGCGGAACAAATTTCATTCTATAATATTATTATTATTATTATTGCAATAAATACTGACAGTTAAAGGAAAGTAATCGTAATTGAGTACTGTAAAACAAGATTTTATTACTGTAAACAAATTTTTATTTTTATTTTTATCCTCATGCATGCAATAAATATCAATTTTTAAATTTTTCAGTTAACTGAAATAAAACTAGGGTAATGAAATAATTTAACTTCATCCAATTTAAAATCCTAAAAACTTTGTCATATTTTTTGGTAAATTCTACTTGTCGTTATCTAGAAGGAATGATTCTTAACTGGAGACATTAAATAATACAGTTACTAAATAAACATACACCGCAAATTAATTTTTTTTTTTAAAAATAATCATCGCCTTCGCACCTAAAATTCAAATAAAAACAAGCTTTGTAAAAATCTGTAAAATTCTTCAAGAAGTTTTACTTTTGGAATATTGATTGTATGTGTTTCCTCTTATATGAATCTGATTACTTACCTCATATAAGTCCAGATAACAGAATGTAAGGTACAGCTGTCTAAATTAGTATAAGTCAAGGAAAACAGATTTCTATTATAATATTAAAAAAGATTTAGTAGTCATTGAACATTGATTTAGATCATTGAACATTGGCATATTTCTGAGTTAATTCATTCATTTTCGAATGTTCACACATGGTAAGTTAAAATTTGTTTTCAACTGATTTCTTTTTATCTCTTCTATGTTGCAAATTCATCTAATAAAAATGTAGCTCATAGTAAGAAAAACAGTCAAACACATAGCGGAAGAGTTAAAAGTATGCGTTATAGGACGACATCTTTTGTAAAACAAACAAGTAATATAAAAAAAAATAAATAAATAAGTCAATTCCTGCTTAGGTTAACATCGAACAATTTTATTTTAGTTACTTTTTATTAAATAATTACAATTAATATAAATATGTATATACTTATGACAGAATCACAATATTAAGTGACAAAAAAAAAAAAATTACTTATTCACGTTTCATTTTCTATTTTGTTCCCTCCTTGACTCAGACTAGAACCCAGAATGAAAAAAGAATCTGAAAAATAAATTTTTTTTACAACGATCTACACGCTTCGCCATTGACGGTATGGGATTCCTAAATTTATATCCTGCTAAATAACTTACATGTAAGAGAATTTTTTTTCTCTCACATAAAACTAAAATTAATGAATTAAATTTAATGAATGCAATTGAAAAAAATTTAATGATCCATACAAGTTTCATTTGAATTTGAATAAAAAAATCAAAGATTGAAAATTGAACAAGATATATAAATATATATAGGGAGAGTGTGAACTAATAGTAGGAATTGAAAAAAAAGATTTTCATTTTAAGTTGAAATTTTTCTCTTACATTTGACGCCATGTATTGGTAGTGCAACTTAAATCTAAAAAACTAAAATCAATGAATTACATTTAATGAATGAATTAATATTTGAAAAATGTATTTGAACAAGTTCAAAAAATGAGTGGATGAATCAAAAGTGTTTTATGAACGATTCAAAATTTGAACAGGATATATATAGAGAGTGTGTGAACTAATAGTGGAAATTGAAAAAGGTAGCTCATAGTAAAAAAACAATCAGAAACGCATAGCGGAAGAATGAAAAGTATGCGTTACAGGACGACATCTTTCCTAAAACAAAAAAGAAGTGTCAGAACACTTCCGAGTTGCATATTGAATAAAAGATATTTTGGGGGCCATAACTCTCAGAGCAATCTGATTTTACGATGTTGTAATTTTTTACGATCACGCGATTTCATGTAAATTGCGCCGAGGTGTGACAGGGAAGCTGTCATCGAATCCCAGAACTCTTAGTTTAACCATTTTTTCCGATTGAAATCATTTATTGGATGGAAGCATTTGCATTTTATGAGAGGTGCTAAAGTGTAAATGCCGAAGTACTCGTCACCATAAACGTAAAGATAGGGTACTTGAAGGAAATGGACGAATGACTAAGATTAAATTTGAATTTGTGCATATTTCTTTTTCTAACTCAATGTTGACAACTTTGAAATAAAATTTTTTCTGTCAAGATTTTTATTCAACATGTATGTTCCTTAAAAATAAGAAGTGCACAGATCTCGGCCTGCCTCTTCACATTTCCGTTTTACTTAAAAATATCATTGGTAACTTTTTTTTTTTTTTTTTTTTGAAAACAAGAGCAAAACAGGGAACAGGATAGTAAAATAATAAAGAGAAATAAAGATAAATGAAAAGAGTTTTATAATTTTTTTGTGATTTATAAAAAAATCTTTATTTTGAAGAATTTCAGTGGCGTGAGTTGCTGATCCCTTTTATGCTAAGAACGAAACACGAACGAACACACAACGAAAGCTCGGACGAGCATTGATGTAGTGTTTTCAACACACAGCATAAGAACATGTGGCCTGCATGATAGTCATCACTTGCCTCTATGTGTTCGAGTCCCCTGGGAAAAAGCAAGACTTCGTACGGCCGATCCACCAGAAGACGACGATCCGAGACTGTGGGCCCGATCCATGGAATTTTGGTGCACAAATGGACTGGGAAAGTGGTGATGATGGATACCCATAGTAAGCAGTTGATGTCCAGTCGACGGTGGGGTTGCGTATATGCACAAATGATGAGCTGAAATTTGCCGAGCAGATGCCAGTTTTCTAAATTTTATTTTTATTTTTCAATAATTTCGTTGCTGCATTTTATGCTTGTATGTAGGATCACTCGACTGCGAAACATGGCTTACCCTATATGCGTCATCTTAAAATGGATATGGATTCCCTCTATTTACGGATTTACTTTTTTTCAAAATTCGGAATAATATAGATATGGGAATTTCAGTGGCGTAATTTTCTGGTCCCTCTTCTGTTAAGAGGAATACTTCCAAATTTTTCACCATAATCTTTGCATTTCGTTCAATAGTTTTAATTTTCAAAGAATCAACGTTAGCATAAAATTCACCTTGACAATGAATTATTTTTGGAAACACGACCACCAACCTCAACCAACTAAGCTCCCGTCATCGCTTTGAGTCGATTGAAGAGATTCAACGTGAATCGTCGTGCGCTTTGAAGGCCATCCCTGCTGATTACTTTTTAGCATGCATTGAGGATTGGAAAAAATGTTGCCATGAGTGCATTGTGTCCGGAGGGGATTACTTTGAAGGCGATGAAATAAATTTTGAAGAATAAATAAAGAGTTTTTGAAAAATCTTATTCGAATCTGTTCATCTAGCAAGTACCATTTTTAATTTTTTTAAGTATTAAAGATTATAATTGTTTTCATTGTAATTAAAATCCTTTACTGAATAATACCTTTAAGTTTTTTTTTTTTTTTTAATTTTCTGATATGATATATTTTACTATTTTCTACGCCATCAAAATCCATTATTTATAATTACAAAATAGATACATAAAATTTAAAAAGAATAAAAAGAAAAGATCCATTGGTAAGTTATGCATCTTATAATGAATCTACCTTCTAATAGTCTTAGCAATTTTCCTCTTAATTTATAAATTAAGTTTTCATTCTTGTAATGGCCATCCATAAAATTTCGTGATAAAGATTAGCAGCCTTTTCCTAAAAGACTGATCACCTCTAGAATTTTATGTACATGATTCGTTTAATGCATCTACCCTCTTCAAATTAGAAGCCTCCATTAAAAAAGAACATTTTTAACTGTTGAAATGAAAACAAAATGATGAGCTTTGTTTAATAATTTAAGAACGGATGTTGCAGTTCCTTAAAAAGATCGTAAATGTTACAATCTGTTAAATTTCCCATGAAGAAGGATCAGATCGTGAATTATCTCAGCAGCATGACAGGGAGATTTTTATGGAGGTTCGTAAAGAAGAGTGCTATTTTATATAGAAAATTAATAATGTTACCATAAGATCCTTTTTTTTTTTTTCTTTTCTCAAAATTATGTAAACATTCAACTTTCCTACATCTGATTTTTGTACAGAGTCAAATTAATTCTTTAATACTTGAAATATCTTTTTCTGTTCTAATGTAGTAGGCAAACACTCGGACAGTTGTCTTGGATGCCTTAAGGCAAGCGCTGCACCGACGTTACTCACTAAGCACTACCCAGGAGGTGCGCTTAGCTTGGTGATAAGCTACGGTTTAAAGTGGACTCCGAATTACTACGAACATTCATGACACCACCGGGAATCGAACCTGTGGTACCGAGGGCCAGAGCGCTAGCTACTCTGCCATTCAGGTCCACCTTTTTTAATATTAAAATAGGAAATCTGTTTTCCTTCACTTAAACTAATTTAGACAGAAGAACCATACATTTATAATAAATGAGATGTTCATTCTTAGATTCATATAAAAAACAAGTAATATAAAAAAAAATTTCTTAGGTCAACAAAGAAAATTTCATTTTAGTTACTTTTTATTAAATAAGTGCAATTAATATAAATATGTATATTCATATCATATAAAAATATATATGACATAGAGTCTATCATATAAAATATGATTCTCCCTACTAATCAAGTAGAATTTAACAAAATATAACATAGTGTTTAGGATTTTAAATTGGATTAAAAGTTAAATTATTGCATTACACCTAGTTTTATTTCATTTAAATGGCAATTTTAAAAATTGATATTTACTTCATGCATGAGGATAAAAGTAAAAGAACTTCCCACTTTTCAAAGAGTGGAGATTACGTACTAATAATAATAACACTGAAATCTCCTCGGCAAATTTTAACTTATCCTTTGTGAACATTCGTGAACGGATGAATAAACTCGGGAATATGCCAACATTTAATAATGCACGAGATATATGAAGCAATTGATTGGAATACTACACGAATGGCTAAATTCAAATAGCCATATGAATATAGCAATGTTGAATACAACTAGAACTTCACGAAGAAGAAATTGTTCAAGAATCTCTAAAAGAATATACAAAAGTAAGATAAATGTCGTCGTAAATGAAGAATGAAGTATTCCAAATTCTACAAGAATCGTTATCACATTCAATAGCCAAGAGAATCTATCAAAGTTTGAAAATTCTAGGCATAAATGAAGAATGAAATATTCCAAATACAATCAGAAGTACTATACAGCTCCATAACCAAAAAACATGCCAAAAGGGATAAATGTGAAACTTCAAGAAAAAGGGAATTAATTAACGCACTACGAGTACTTATAGCCATAAAAATATACAACTGTTTAAAATCCCAAGCCAAGACGTGAAAAGTGCTTCAAAACCATACTACAAAAACACTTCAATCAAAAGCCAAATTCTCCAGAAAATTCCTGAGTATTAACTTTATTCATGAAGTATTTCAAGAGTTAAGGGTCCCAAAGTAGTCCCCATTTTCCCCATTTTAGTTTTTTCCCCAAATTAGAACAAATTAGTTTAAACATTCTAGGCATAAATGAAGAACGAAGTATTCTCAATTCTACAAGAAAAGTTGTTACATTCAATAGTCAAATGAATATATCAAAATTTGAACATTCCAGGCATAAATGAAGAATGAAGTATTCCAAATGAAATAAGAAGCACTATACAGCTCAATAGGCACGAGAAAGTGCCAAACGATAAATGTGAAACTTCAAAAGAAGGAATGGATCAACGCCCAACGAGTACTTACAGCTATTGGATATACAAATGTTTAAAATCCCAAGCTAAAACATGAAAAGGGCTTCAAAACCCTACTACAAATACTTCAAGCAAAACTCAAATTCTCCAGAAAATTCCTGAGGATTAATGTTATCTATAAATCATTTCAATATTTAAAGGGCCCAAAGTGTAAATTTCTGCCAAAGTTTGCGATGGAGATTTATTTGCTTGAACTCTTTTCGGATAACGTCACGGATCCCTAACCAGGACAACTTCATGTTCACACATGATAATAATAATCCGCATTTAAATATGTGAAGAATATTCGAAAAATAAAGTGTGTAAAAATTAATACCAGACTCATATGAATTTCTAGATAATACTCTAAGCACGAATCGTAAGTTAAAGAAAAACTTTCCTTTCTTTTCTACTTAATCAAATTTTTGATATTTCTCTGTCCCATACTAATAGTATCAGGTGAATATTTATTGACGAATGCAGCTGTCAGTCATGCTGTTACACCAAATTGTGAAACCTTCCATCAAAATCAATGTTTCATAACGTCTGTCATTGGTTCCGACACGTTTCAATCTGTAGTTTAACCTAATTATTTCGAGTTATAACGATTCTTCTAATTTCAACCGCAGATAGAAATCATTTTCTTTTAGTTCAATATCAAAACATTGTAAAAGTAATACGATTAAAAGAGTTTTCAAGAAAAGATCGAGTTCGCGAGGGTCCAATTCTTGATGTACCAAAAGAATATCGAAAAGTTGCTGAAAGGTGTCATACGCTTAACTGCAAAACCATAGAATTGCAAACCGAACCCGATAAAGAATTTGGAAACGTGCTTTCAGAAATTAATTTTCAATGCTAATTTTATGCTAATGTCGATATTTTGCAAAATTTAAATTGCAAAGATTATGGAGAAAACTTAAGGTCATAAGATCAGATGCTCGAGCCATCGTAGTTCCCAAATCTACATCATTTTCGTAAAAAGGAAAATCCATATCCATTTGAAGCTCACGCACATAGGGAAAGCAAAGCTGCGCACACGTGAGATCAAATTTAAAACAAAATGCTTGAACTATCCAGAAACTATCTGACGACTCAACATAAAAATGAGGAGTCATATTTTTATTTTTTTTTTTTTTTTTTATCATGGCTGAACATGATGTTGTTCTGTATAGGGAACCGTGATGTTATCCGAAAAAGGGGGCCAAGAAAATAAAACTCCATTTCAAATTTTGGAAGAAAATGGTACTTTGGGCCCTTAACTCTTGAAATGTTTCATGAATAACGTTAGTCTTAAGGAATTTTCTGGAGAATTTGGCGTCTGTTTGAAGTGTTTTGTAGTTTGGTTTTGACATATATCCGATGGCTTTAAGTACTCGTAGTGCTTTGCTTAATTCCTTCTTCTTGAAATTTCACATTTACCACATTTGGCATTTCCCGATGCCTATGGAGCTGTATAGTGCTTCTTATTGTATTTGGAATACTTCATTCATCATTTATGCCTAGAATTTTCAAACCTTTTAGGTATTGTAGGTGATAATGCTTCTTATAGAATTTGGAATACTTCATTCTTAATTTACGACGACATTTATCTCACTTTTGTATATTCTTTTAGAGATTCTTGAACAATTCATTCTTCATGAAGTACTTGATCTATTCGACATTGCTCTATTCATGTGGCTATTGAATTTGGTCATTCTTGTAGTATTCCAATCCATTGCTTCCTATATCTCGTGCATTATTAAATGTTGGCATATTCTCGAGTTTATTCATTCGTTTACGAATGTTTTCATATGATAAGTTGAAATTTTCCGGTCAGATTTCATTTGTTTGAATGTATTCTTTTAGTTGTAATGATTTCTATTAATATTTTTCTTATGTTTTATTCAATTTAATTTTTTAGCAATAAATGTTTGCATTATCTATTTATCTCCTTTTATTACGGGACAAATTTATTGCTATTATTAGTATGTGACAGAAAGATTTATTGTATATCACTATCGAGCCTTTTTAACGAAATGTTAAATAAGAAGTAATATAAAAAAATTTTTAAAGTCAATTTTTTTTTCACTATATTGCAGAAAATCCTTTTATAAGTCGCTTCTCTTGTGACTGGGGCCATCTATTGGTAGATATATGCAACTTAAATCTAAAAAAAAACTAAAATGAATGAATTAAATTGAATGAATGAATTAATATTTGAAAAAACTGAATTAACATCCTGTGTCCTCCACTACAAGTTTAAAAAAATGTATTTGAATTTGAGTGGATGAATAAAAAGTATTTTAGGAACGACTGAAAATTTGAACAAGGTGTATATAGGGAGAGTGTAAACTAATAGTAGGAATTGAAAAAAAAAAAAACATTATCTACTGGAAATACAAAATTAACTATTCAAAGATATTTTTCAAGCCAGCGTGAAAAACGCATTTAGATTCATTTAAAAGAAAAGAAATAGTAGGTACTATTAATGTGTAAAGTCTTGGCATGTTATTATTTTGATGGACATTGTTTCTAGAAAAACAAACTTTCTTTTTAGTTGTTTACAACTGAAACCTTTTATACTTATTATTTATTTCATATGTCAATGAATACAGTTTTTTTAAGTACTAACTACTGTGTTATATTAGAATTAGATATAGTGTCTTTCTGTAGGAATTTTTGCGTTAATCATAAATATAGCAATAATGCTTTCGTAAACAGCAAAAGTAAAATAAACAAACTATTTTGTGCAATGCTGGCAGATTTCTTCAAATCATAAACATATTATTTGCTTGTAATTCTTTATTAAATTATAAGAGAAATATGCAATAAGTTTTTTTTTCTTTTTTTTTTTTTTTTTTTTCACCGAAATCCACGGATTTCCTCAGCAATTAGAAAAGTGAAACATCAGTGGTCCTGATGACCCGAACAGACCACCTGTTGACTTTGATAGGAGGGTTGTTTTAGAAGGAACTGCCACGCATTTGCTCGTCGCAATCAAGAAAATTCACAAGGAAACCCGATTGCCGACGATTGACACACCTTGTTCCAATCACTACCGAATCGCCTCATTTCTGATATCGTGACTGCACCCCTACCAACAGCGGGTTCGAGCCTCACCTCTTCGCATTCTAGCTCAGCATGCTGCCATGGGTGCATGAGCCTGTCATTTTTACAGAACTTTTTTTCTTATGTAGCTGGCAAACACTTATGCCTTAAAAAGCAAGCGCTGCACCGACATTACTCACCTAGCACTACCCAGGAGATGCGTGTACCTTGAAGATAAGCTACGGACACGGAGTAACAATATCTCCTCAACGCTCTACGAGTTTATTAGACCGGAATCTACGGTTTAAAGTGGATTACGAACCACTACAAACACCCATGGTACCACCGGGACTCCAGCCCGAAACCTGTAGTACCGAGTGCTAGACACTCGGCCATCAGGCCCCATTTTTACAGAACTAACTGTATAGTTCTAAATTCATTGCAAATTTTTGTTGGCTGCATTAAATACACACACACACACACACACACACACATATATATATATATATAAACAAGTAATATAATAGAAATTTAATGTCAATTCTACTTTTTTTCCACTATATTGCAGAAAAGTTCTTTACACATAAAGTTGAAATTTTTCTTTTACATCTGGCGCCCTCTATTATTAGTCACATGCAACTTAAATGTAAAAACTAAAATTAATGAATTAAATTGAATGAATGAATTAATATTTGAAAAAAACTGTATTCACATCCAGTGTCCACCACTACAAGTTTAAAAGAAAATGTATTTGAACTCGAGTGGATGAACAAAAAGTATTTTATGGACGATTGAAAATGTGAACAAGATATATAGGGAGAGTGGGAGCTAATAGTAGATATTAAATAATGTCAGAGATTTGAATCTATCACTCTGTAACGTCTATTTGTTGGGTTAAAACATTGTCGCAATTTTTATCGCAGGAATTAGACTCTTTGTAGCAAAATAAAAGAGCTCCATTTCTCTCTCTGTTTGTCCAAAAACAAACTGGACATCCCCATTCTGTGTTTGTTCTTTGAGACAGACATAAAAGGAGTAAACGATAATGGCATTTCTTGTCACGATACAGCACTTACCAATGCGATAGGATATTTTTGTCTGAAGATACGAAAAATCGATAGAATAATTCCATCGATCGATAGAATAATTCCACATTGAGTGGTACAAGAACAAAAAAATTCTGCATTTATAAATCGATTAAAACTTCCCAATTCCTCTATATGAAGGACAACAACAGAAGCTTCATGAATTTAAATAATCTCTTAAGTTGCAGTTAAAGGAAAAGTCAGTTGCAGTCATTTGAAAGCCTTTGATGGGCCACATGTTGAGTTTCCGAGCTTGGTGGCTGAGAAGCGAAGTCAAATAAAGAGTCCAGTGTCGATGGTGGGCACGAATCTTTCATCCGCGTCCACATCAGCAAGTATAAGTTTTGAACACAACACGCCCAACTTGTGGTTCAGAGGCAACATGCGCCGCTGTCGCACGGTCTCGTGATTTTATAACAAACAAAAAAATTCAAATCATTCTTTTCAAGAGAATATTTTTGAGGAACACTGCTAATATAAAATTTATAATAAATAATTATTCTTCTTCATTGAAATAACAGTAAAATTGGGTCGCGGCAGACTTCCTACTGGCAGATTCCGAAAAAGATGTTTTCTTTTCAGGGAATTGGGTTGTCGGCCCTACGCTCTACAATCCTATTAGACCGGGCCCTACGATTTAAAGTGGATTCAGAGCGATTACAAACATCCACGGCACCGCCGGGGATCGAAGCCGAAATCTGCGGCACCGAGCGCCAGGGCTCTAGTCACTCGGCCATCAGAACTTTAATAAGAGACTACTTTAATGAAAATTTTCCATCTCACCCATGTAATAAGTTTGGTTTGTCGCTCTAAGGTAAATTTTTGCTCACTTTACGCTAATTAGACCGGGATCTACATTTTAACGTGGATTCCCAACCACTCACAAAACATTGCTTATACCGAGATGCGAACCTGGTACCGAAGTACCATAGTACCGAAGACCAGAGAGATAGCCATTTGTCCATCAGGCAGACGTACATGCAACAAAGCACAGATTCAAATGTACTGATAACGTCCGTTGCAGTCACCGCTTTCACACACGATTAGATTCAACGACATCGCCATAAACGAAATATTCGGTTGTAATAAAATATATTTAATGTAAAAAGAATCATAAGCTTGGGTTTTGAAATATTATTATTTGAACTTAAAGTAAATTATAACATGATGTTGTCCTGGGTTTTTCCTGATGTTGTCCTAGGCGTCCGTGACGTTATCCGAAAATGAGGGCCAAGCAAATAAATCTTCAATCCAAATTTTGGGGGAAAATGATATTTTGGACCCCTTAACTCTTGAAATGCTTCATGAATAACGTTAGTCTTCGGGAATTTTCTGGAGAATTTGGCTTTTGTTTGATGTGTTTTGTGGTATGGTTTTGAAGCACTTTTCACGTTTCGGCTTGGGATTTTAAACATTTGTATATTCAATGGCTATAAGTACTCGTAGTGCGTGGATCCATTCCTTCTTTTTGAAGTTTCATATTTACCACTTTTGGTATTTTCAGGTGCTTATTGAGCTGTTTAGTGCTTCTTATTGTATTTGGAGTACTTCATTCTTCATTTATGTCTAAATTTTTCAAACTTTTATGTATATTCTTTTAGTTATTGTATGTTATAACTTTTCTTGTAGAATTTGAAATATTCCATTCTTCATTTATGCCTAGAATTTTCAAACTTTGGCTATTTCTTTTGGCTATAGAATGTGATAACGTTTCGTGTTGAATTTGGAATACTTCATTCTTTATTTAAGACTACATTTATCTTACTTTTGTACATTCTTTTAGAGATTCTTGAACAATTCCTTCTTCATGAAGTTCTTGATCTATTCAACATTCCTATATTCATGTGGCTATTGAATTTGGCCATTCTTGTAGCGTTAAAATCAATTGCTTCCTATATCTCATGCATTATTAAACATTGGCATATTCACAAGTTTATTCATCCGTACTCGAATGTTCAAACATGATAAGTTGAAATTTTCCGAGCAGATTAATGCTTTTTTAATTTCCTACCACTAATTCACACTCTCCTTATATATAACTTGTATTCAATCGTTCATAAAATACTTTTTTTATTTCTCCACTCAAGTTCAAATAAATTTTTTTTGAACTTGTAGTGGATGGCACTGGATGTGAATACGGTTTTTCAAATATTAATTCATTCATTAAATTTAATTCATTAATAGTATTTTTTTTTAGAATTAAGTTGCATATATCTGCCAATAGATGGCGCCAGATAAACTAAAAAAATGAATGAAAATTATTTATAAAGGACTTTCTGCAATAGAGGGGAAAAAAAGTAGGAATTGACATTAAAAAATTTTTTTATTATTATTTTTTTTTTTCTTTTTGTCACAATTATGTCTCAGAATATCGTAAATAATGACTGAATCGCGAAATGCACTTGTACTCGCTCAAAGATGGATTTTTAAAATACTGTCTTTCGAAGCTCAAATAAGAAGTCAATTCCTACTTTCTTTTCACTCTATTGCAGAAAGTCCTTTATAAATAATTTTCATTAATTTTTTAAGCTTATCTTGGGCATATCTATTGGTAGATACATGCAACTTAAAACTAAAAACAACTAAAATGAATGAATTAAATTTATTGAAGGAATTAATATTTGAAAAACTGCATTCACATCCAGTGTCATCCACTACGATTAAAAAAATGTATTTGAACTCGAGTGGATGAATAAAAAAAGTGTTTCATGAACGATTGTAAAATGTGAACAAGATATATATAGGGAGAGTGTGAACTAATAGAAGGAATTGAAAAGTAAGCTTTTAAAAAATTTATATTACTCTTTTTATAATTTTATCTTGTTTTGTTAAGTCGTAGTTGGTATATTTATGCATCCGGAAGTGAAATTTTTAGTCACAATTTAGCTTGTGTCGAACAATTTAGCTCCACAGGGACTCCAACAAATCCGTCTGTCTTGGGGCCTCGGACAAGCACCTTGATGGTTTAATCGATTCGCGCGCTTCTGGTCATTCTCCTTAACGACCTTTACCATCTGCCATTTATCCCGTCCGGGGAATTGACGTTCTGAACACACACACGACAGAGCACTACTCCGCCATTATGTCCTGGGCGCTTTTGCAATCATCTTTTTTAAGGGCTTCAAATGAAATCACCAAGAACATTAACGCTATTCAGAGATAGTTTTAAAATAATAGTCATAATACGCGCTTTTTTTTAGAAACAAGTAATACAAAAAAAATCGTACTTTCTTTTACTATATTGCAAAAAAAGTCCTTTATAAATAATTTTCAATCATTTTTTAGGTTCAACTGGCGCCCTCTATTGGTAGATACATGCAACTTAAAACTGAAAAAAAACTAAAAATAAATTAATGAAATTTAATGAATGAATTAATATTTGAAAAAATTGTATTCACATCCAGTGTCAACCACTACACGTTTAAAAAAATGTATTTGAACCTGAGTGGATGAATAAAGAGTATTTTATAAACGATTGAAAATGTGAACAAGATATATATAGGGAGAGTGTGAGCTAATACTAGGAATTGAAAAAACTTTTAAGTAATAATGAAATACATTGTAAATTGTAGAAGGAAAAAAAAATGAAATGTGATGTGCCCATTGGGTGTACGTGAAAATAATATTGGTAATTATGAACGCAAAAAGGAAGCAATAGACCTAAACCTAGTATTTGATTGATAATTGGTTGTTACTATCCCCGCCCACTACCTGTCCTATTTCGCGATTCCATATGTGCCTTTCTTCTATTTTGTTGTACCAGTCATTCTTTTAGAAAAATTTCGAAAGCTTTTTCAGGCTTACAGGAGATAAGTGAATTAAACTCAATCAAACATAAAACTATTTTTTTTTTAAAAAACACGGAACTGAAGAATTCTCGCTGGTCAGAAGAGAATCCCAAGCTGCTTTCCACCAAGGACGAAACTGCCGCTCCGTTCTAAATGACCCCCAAATGATCTCTGCATACGTGGAAGCATAAAAATTTTCAGACCGAATTTAAAATTTCTATTTTGAAACTCTGTTTTCCACAACTTGCGTGAATAAGGAAGGGAAGATTTTGTATTTAATAATGTATGAGATTCCGTCCATACCGAGATGCCTGTGCAGAAAATGGAAATTCCGGGTCCAGGAATTCAGACAGTACAGCAAATAAAATCCTGATCTCGGTTTTGTCTGCTCATAACGACTTTAAATCCTCGAATATATTTTCTCGTTATAAAGTTCACTGCGTTTGTGTGAGTGGAGCTTTGCTTTTGTTTCTGAGACATTGGATTTTTTGTTGGGATTATAAATTGCGGAATCGAAAAATCTGTCTCGCTATAAAAATAATTAATTGTCTGAGTGATTTGTTACATTTAAATTTTATGAATCTTGTCTTCGAAAAATATCCTTTTAAATTGGAAATTGAAAATCCCCATCAAAATAATAATGTTTAGGAGAGTTTTCCACAAAAATATGGTAATATTTATAAAAATATGGTATGATAAAAGTTTGAAAGATATGGTAATATATATATATTTTTTTCGCACCTAATAATTTGATGTTGTGTGTTATTTAAAATTTTATTTCTTAAAAATTATAATTATTTTTATTGTAATGAAACCTACTCCCATTTACCTTTTCCTCCTACTGTACCACTGTGTTAGACTAATCTATATCTCAGATGGATTCAATGTTCCTATGCTTTGTCTAGGGTCCTACTACAGTTGATGGGCGAAATTCACATTTTCTGCAGTTGTTGCTGTACGTAGATAGGCCACAATGCATCGATTGGCGATTAAGCTAGATTATTTTAGGAACAAGTGCCTGGCTTTGCATGTGATAAAGGTGAAAAACCAAAAAAACCCACATGTCGATGCGAGACGATCATGCATGGTGTGTCACCATCACAATCGAAATGCCTCGTTCCTGAAAGAAGTGACTTCAATGGCATCTTTAACGTAAAAAAAGTCACATATTAACAATCATACAATTCTTACATTATCTCTCAAAAATAAAGTTTATGCTTACTATGATCGGATTGCAAATAACACTTTACTGAAATCCCAGATTCGCCACAATAAAGTAAATTTTCTTGACAAAAAAACAACAACCAAGAAGCTGGCAATCATTTCTTTTAAAACACAATAACAGCCATCTTTACTTTTCATAGAATAGCAATAACTTCGCCAATTTCGTTTAACTAAACATTAACACACGCTACACGTGCAAAGAATGTAACTTAACAAGACATTAACACACGCTACACGCATAAATATAACAGCATCGCCTTCTGATCTACAGCTCCAGCTGCAGCACCATTAGCAGAACTAGGACCGATTACGTCAATATTGCAAGAAGGCAGGCCGCCAAGGGTAAAAGGCGGGAGAACCTCAACATACCGAAGGACCTGCCTACTACTAATACTACTACACCACACCACATCACATCACTTTGCCTAGATCTGAGTTGCCCATTTACAGTTTCGGAATGATGTGGGTGAGAAGTCTGATTGGGCACTGTGACGCTCTACAGTCCTATGAGACCGGGACCTACGGCTTAAAGGGGGATTCCGAACGGTGCCGGCTTAAAGGGGTGCCGCGCAGAACTCACAATCGACCCAAAACAACAACGAATGGGTGATTCTAAGCAGTGTTTGGAGCTGTTTAATCGTAATAAACCCGAATTTTTGCGTCGATATGTGACAATGGAGGAAACATGGCTCCATCATTTCAAACCGGAGTCCAATCGACAGTCAGCCGAGCAGACTGCACGTGATGAACACTGAAAATGCTATAACTCACATACTAATAGTGCAGTAGCTGTTAAATTTATACACGTGTCTTTTGAAGGTTAGGGCTGACTAAAAATCATATGGATTTAATACTAGTAGCGCCATCTATGTGTCAGCCTACGAACGTTTCAGCCCACCTGTTAGGAATGCTCACCGAATGCCTTCTGCAACATTCTATACGTTTCCGCAAACAAATTTGAATGCGAGTTCTTTGCTCAATGAATTCAGACATTTCAAAAATCGCCGGAATCAGTTTTAGCGTTTCACAAAGCCAAGCGTAGCTCCAACACTAATGAATATTTTGACGTTAAATTTCACACAGATGTCACGACGGGGCCAGCAACTGAAAAAGAAAAAAAATTGAAATTCCATTAGCTCCGGGAATTTTAAATTGAAAATGGGTCTTATTTTTGGACACTGCAGTAGTTCTTCTTTCTAGTTTGAGCTTCGAAACCCAGTACGTTACTTTAAAAATCAGCCTCGAGCGAATACAAGTGCATTTCGCGATTCAGTCGTTATTTACGATATTCTTGAGACATAATTGTGACTAAAAGAAAAAAGATGTGTTATTTAATTTTGCGATAATTAAGAAAAGGAAGTTCCCGGGTTGTTTGTTTAACGAACTGTCCATTCATCATTAACTGGCGTCGAAGTCTAATGAAACTAGATGTCCCATCTGCTAATTAGGTTTCGAACACAGTTTACTCATTAAATCATCTGCCCCACTCCTGGAAGTTTCAATGAAGTGCCACCTACTAATTAAGAAATGCAGGCGCTTTTTTTTTTTCCTTCTTTCCTTGAATATCGGTGTTTTCTATTTTGTCGGTGGACCGTCGGCGCGTACTTAAGGACACTGATGCATGCACAGAACAAGACCAGCGTCGATATATGCCTGTTTTTGTTGAATATAAAGGGAGCTGTTTAAAAAAGATATTTAGATTTTGGAGGAAAGTTAAAACAAAAGATATGATACGACTTAAGCTTAGCAAAAACAAGTAGTATAGAAAAAAAAAAATTCAAAAAAAGTCATTTTGTTTTTTTACTATATTGCAGAAAGTCCTTTATAAATAAAGTTGAAATTTTTCTGTTACATCTGGCGCCATCTATTGGTAGATATATACAACTCAATATATATATCTATATATATAATTTAAGTTGTATGTATCGTATGTATTATATAGTTATTAAAAAAAAAACTGAAATTAATTGATTAAATTCATGAATGAATTAATATTTGAAAAAAACTTTATTAACATCAAGTGTCCTCCACTAATAGTGCAAAAAAAAAAATATACTTGAACTTGAGTGAATAAAGATAAAAGCATTTTATGAACGATTAAAAATTGTCAAGACTAAGTCAAATTGCTTGAACTAATAGGAAGCAACTGAAAAAAAGTTATTGTTTAAATAAATTTGATTTATTAGAGACTATGAATTATTATTAGAAACTGTGTACAATCTTTTGTTAACTTAATGTGCAATCTAGGATATACGATCGCTATTCGCAAGGTAATTATAAGAACTTCTCATGCTACTGTTCTATCCATGTCTAGCAGAACAAAAGTTCTATATTAAATTTGTGCTAAACAAATAAGCTAGGGTTGAGTGGTTTATGCATTAAAAGACGCAAGCAGGGATCCATGTTCTTGGATCAGCACTTGTTTGCAAAAAAAAGATTTTTGGCGTGAATATAAATAAAAAATTATTTCTTAGTTAATCAATTTTTACGATTCAGTTATTACAAAGAATCGAATAAAAAATACTAAAACATTGTGAACTAAATTTGTTGTTGTGTCCTGCAGTATCCTACAGTGGAATTATGGGCATACCATGAGTGATCTGCTCAGGGATGGAGGAAACGCAGGTAGCTTCTGTTGTTGATAAAGCACCCGTAGGTAGAAGCCTGACTTATGGAAGGGAAGTGCCTTCCGGGAGAATTTGGCAGCAAACTCTTTCATAAAATTCCAAATGTTGTATCAACGAACATAGCAAAAATAAGTGTAAACAGCTAATAACGATCAAAACGAATTAAAACAACAGACACAAGTGATCATGTCGTTTCTTATCCCACTTGTGAACAACAACATCTAGACCAAGTCCATAACTTCTGTTATGGAGCACCCTGTAAAGTAGAATCTGGCATGGATCCGTGTTAACTGAAGAGGAGGAAGTGCCCCCTGGGAGGTTTTAAGGGGAAAACTGGAAAACTCAAACCAGGTAATCCGATTAAGAGGCAAAGACGCTGAACATTCCAAACGCCATCGAGTCTTCTCGTCTTTTGAAGAGCATGCAGCCAA